>CAJVGC010000591.1:16241007-16294860 GCA_910822075.1 Senecio squalidus
TATTTTAGCCCTAATTTCTCAATTCACAAATCAAATCAGTCTCATTCCTACCAAAACAAAAGGACAGTCAAAGTAGTGTTGAAAGTTAGGTCGACACAATCTACGATCAGCCACACAGATCTCAGACGATTTCCGATACCAGATCAACAAGGTAATCCCCCCAAATATATCACTCACTAAATAATTATCTTCTCACTCAAACAAATACATACATACATACATATATATATATATATATATATATATATATATATATATATATATATATATATATATATATATATATATATATATATATATATATATATATATATATATATAGATTGGGGTTCAAAAGAGATCTCTATTTTTCTAGAGATCTAGGGATCCACTTCCTTATATCTTTGTTCTTTTTTTTTTTTTTTTTCAATTTTTTTTTTTTTTTTTCTTTTTCTTTTTTATTTACTTTGTTTTTTTTTTTTTTTTTTTTTTTTTTCGAAAATCACCTTTGATTTTCAACCTTACTTTTAAAAATCACATGTGATTTTGAATCTACAAATCTTTTTTGGGTAAAATCACGTTTTATTTTAAAACTTATTGATTATTTTTTACCAAAATCACATGTGATTTTTAACCTACAAACTATTTTGCTTATAAAATCACATGTGATTTTCGACAAAAAAAAAATTCACGTGTGATTTTAAAATTTATAAATTTTGGTTTTTGAAAATCACATGTGATTTCAATTTTTTACAAAAAAAAATCACATGTGATTTTGAAAAAAAAAAAAAAAAAAAAAGGTTAAGTAAAACATAGCAAAAAAAGAAAAAAGAAAAAAAAAAGTTATTAAGGAAAAAATGAGTGGCTAATAAGTGGATCCCTAGATCTCTAGATTGAACCTCACCCTATATATATATATATATATATATATATATATATATATATATATATATATATATATATATATATATATATTTATATAGATTGGGGTTCAAAAGGGATCTCTTTTTTGTTAGAGATCCAGGGATCACCTTTTCAGCCACAAGATCACCTAAATTGTGTGGCTGAGATTAAAAGTTGGATTTAAATGATTTATAAGGAAAAGACACGGAAGGGCAATATAGTCTTTTTACCTTTTTCTATTTTTTTACTCCACGCGCCTCTCCTCTTTTAACAAAAAAGAGATCCTAATTTGAACCACAATTTCACCGAGTCATTTTTAACCTAATTTTTTCGATTGAAAATCGAATTGAACTCTAATTCGTCAATTGAAAAACGAGATAAAGCTCTTCTTATCATCAAATTCTTCCGTTGAAACATGTTATCTTTTGGTATTTTTTTGATTTCTTTTATCAACTGTTTATACATTTTTTTTTTTTTTTTTTTTTTTTTGTGGTTTATTCAGTCACATGTGATTTTGTTTGTTTTTTTTTATTTTTGTGTTGTTCTTTTGTAGGTCGGACTCGTAGAAGTGAACGGATATTCAAAAAAATTGGTTTGAGTAAATTTAAAAACACACCCAGTACTCCTGTTGTTATTGAAGATGTTGTTAATGGTAATGTATCCAGTTTTTGTGTATATATTTTTTTATATGATGTTTTTGTTTTATTTTTTCATGAATCTGTATACGTAGTTACATGTGTTTGTGCTATGTTTTTATTTTGCAGCTGAAGCACAATTACCTGTTTTTGAAGCACAATCACCTGTGACTGGAGCACAAACACCTGTGACTGGAGCGCAATCACATGTGATTGAAGAACAATCACCTGTTTTTGAAGAACAATCACCTGTGATTGAAGAACAATCACATGTTTTTGAAGAACAATCACCTACTCCTGTTGTTATTGAAGATGTTGTTAATGGTATTTTATCCAGTTTTTGTGTATATATTTTTTTTATATGATGTTTTTGTTTTATTTTTTCATGAATCTGTATACATAGTTACATGTGTTTGTGCTATGTTTTTATTTTCCAGCTGAAGCACAATCACCTGTGACTGGAGCACAATCACCTGTGATTGGAGCACAAGCACATATGTTTGAAAGTCCATCTTATTTTTATGACACTACTGTTAGTGAAAGTGAGAAAGAGAAGACAACGCAAGGTATGTCTAAGAAGTACACAAGAAGTAAGATTCTTGAAGAAATTAGAACTTCATCCCTTTGTCGTTCTACAAGGACTTCTGTTATTAAGCCTGATGATTTATCAAGAGGGAAAGAGGTTGTTTCTAAAAGGAAATTAGTTTGTGTTGGTGATGTTGATGATTCTGTTTTGGTAAAGGTTGCTAAACCGAAGAAATTTTTAGCTATTAGAACTCGCATGTCCCCACATAGTTTATTCATTGCATTGAATAATTTAAGTTTAGAACAGAAGATTTGTTTAAAAGAAATGGGTTTTGGTGGTTTATACAAGATGCCATGTGATGGGCTTCCCGCACATATTGGTCATTTTGTTGTCAATAATTTTAATCCAAGGAATATGACTTTGAAGTTTTGAAGTTGAAGAATGGCGTAATTAATATAAATGAGGGAGCTGTTCATGAAATTCTTGGTATTCCTTGTGGTGGGTTGAACATTTGTGATTTAAATGAACTTCCTATGGAGGATCGACCTTTAATTAATCAGTGGTATTCTCAGTTTCTATCTGGCAATAAAGTTCGTGCAACTGATATCTGCAAAGCTATTGTCAATTCTTCTGAAGCGGGAATTATGTTTAAACTTAATTTTCTGGTCTTGTTTTCAAATACAATGGTTGGATGCCCTAGTTCCGGTTCCTGTGACGTTAAAGTTTTGAAGTTTTTGGACGAATCTGTTGATATTTCTTCTTTAAATTGGTGTCGTTATATTTTAGATTCTTTGGCTCATAGTAAAAGTGGATGGCAGAAATATGGGAGTGGTTTATATGGTGGTCCACATACTTTTCTTGTTGTAAGTTCTTTTCTTTTCTTTATCATTCTTATTATCTATTGTTTTATTGTTATGTTACTTAATAAATTTTTGGTTTTTATATATAGCTTTTGTATTTTGATTATGTGAAATTCCACTTTTATGACATACCTCGTGGGAGACCTGCAATTCAAGCCTGGAGTATGGATAAAATGAAGGCTAGGCAAGATCTTGAAATGAAAGAAGGAGGGTTTGGGATTTGGGATTTGCAACCTGATTATAATGAGTTGATCATGAACGAAGATTTTGCGGTTGATGTTAGTTTTTTTACTTCTTCTTTATAAACATTTCCCTGAAATGATTAATCACCGGTGATTTTATTAAAATTAAGTCACTAAAATGATTAAACTGGTGTTTATTATATAGTAATCACCGGTGATTTTATTATATAGTAACATTCTATAGTTAATCACCGATGATTTTATTAAAATTAAGTTACTAAAATGATTAAACTGGTGTTTTGTTTATAAGATTAAATATAAGGGCTTATTAGCTTATTGAGTTTTCTTTTTAACTATTTGTTTTCAATATTTATTTTTTTTCTGTGTTTTTTGTTATTTTGATTTTTTTTTGCTTTTTTTTAGGATATGGTGCGTAAACTGCAGTCGAAATTTTCCGTTTTGTTGGATGATAAAGATGATATAATGTCATATCTACAAGAAGCTGTCCACAAATTTCCTCTTCATCCAAAAATATTGGATTTTAAAGAGTTGTTTAAGTCTGTTTTTGTTTGTGATGATGATGATATTGAAGATGCAGTTCAAGGAGGTGTTTAACCATTAGTTGTTCTTTGTTAAGTAGTTTGTTTGTTTTTAAGTAGCTTTTTTATGTAGCTGATTTATGTTATTTGAATACTTTTTAGAATTTCTGGACAAGTTATGACCAATCTTTCAATATATTATATGTATGTGCTTTTTTATGTAGATCAACTCTTTTTTTTTGTGTATGTTTAAACATGTTTGGTAATCACATACTAAGGCATCACTGGTGATTACTATAAAAACAACAGAAATCTTCAAACACATTAAAATTGAAACACAAACAAACATATATTAAAATTCAACAAACACAAACAAACAGAAATCACATTTCCTCTTTATCTGTCTGAGATCAGAGGTTTACATACCAACAAACACATTAAAATTCAACACAAACAAACATAAGACAAACAAACAAACATATTGGCTTATCTCAAACAATTTTGCCAGCCAAACGTTGTCTTCAAGATTAAATTCTTGCAATAAAGAACTCCATTTTTGTTCAAAAACTTCAGGTTTATGATATCTGTTCCATATCAGTTGATGGAGTCTCGGTCTGAAATCAGTGTGGTCGATTATGTTTCTATCAATCTGTAGTAAATAAAATAAGTTATTGAACATATCAGTTTTATATATGAATAAAAACAACAATAAAATTCTAAAATCACCGGAGATTACTAAACATTTGGTTGCATTTTATATCAACATTCTAAGGCACATTATTAACAAAATCACCGGTGATTACTAAACATTTGGTGACATTTTACATCTACATACTAAGGCACCAAATGTACTAAGGCACTAATTCACAAATTAAGGTATTAAGGCACTAAATCACAGGTGATTTTCCTTTATACTTTTAGTTGGTACAACTGTTAACAACAACGTTAAACCTTTTATAAACCATGTGTAGTTGCTACAACCGATTAAAATATCGCTCAAACACCCATCCAGTGTTTTTTTGTTCAAAGAAGTACAACAACAGATAGCATACATAACAGTCACTTTATTAAAACAAAATTATATGTAATCACCGGTGATTACTAAACATATATGTTTAAACATTCTAAACTAAATTTACATCAACATACTAAACAAAATTATATGTAATCACCGGTGATTACTAAACATATATGTTTAAACATACTAAACTAAATTAATAGAATCACAGCTGATTATTAAACATATATGTTTAAACATGTTTAGTAATCACATACTAAGGCATTAAACTAATAAAATCACACGTGATTACTTACTTTCCAGTGTCTGGTTATTGATATTGTTTTCATTGTCATTATTTTCCAAATTATTGTTGGTTGTTGAATCCCCTCTTTCTTCAATAGTTTCTTCTGAAATTAGCGTCATTATCTGCAATTAAAAAAAAAATCAGATCTAAGAATCGATTGTTAAAATATCCTTCAATCGATTGTTAAAAAAAAATCGGATCTAAGAATCGATTGTCAAACCTTCAATTGATTGTTAAAATTCGGATTACAATGGAGAGATTTTTGTTTTAGGGTTTTAAAAATTGATCGAGTTTTGAGCGTCTGATTCTTAATATTTTCTCTTTTCCTTAGGCGCGTGTAACTTTTAAATATTTTCTGAATATGACTAAAATGCCCCTCCGTGTGTTTGATCTATTAATGAATTTGTGTGGCTATAAAGGTGATCCTTGGATCTCTAGCAAAAAAGAGATCCCAATTGAACCCTCCCCTATATATATATATATATATATATATATATATATATATATATATATATATATATATATATATATATATATATATACTAATTCCACTACAGAAAACAAATAAAAAAACAAAATACTAAATTAAATTCACTAAAATCATTACCAATTCCCAATCATTTCTTCAAATTCAGACCAAATTAGTTGAATTCTGGGGTTCGAATTAGTCGGTGATATGTATACATACTGGTGTTTCTCAGATTCTAGGGTTTCTCGCAAGCTAAAACTTCCATATATTGTTTTCGAAAGAACGATATCATGGCAGATAGCAGAGAAATTGATGACCAGGTTGATTTCGAAGACGATAACTATGAGGAAGAAGAAGAAGAAGAGGAAGAAATGGATGATGATGATGATGATGAAAATGGTGGAATGTGACTGATTTGCTGATTTGATTTGTGATTAGAAAAATTAGGGCTAAAATAAAAACAAAAGAGGGATGAAGGAGAGGTTAATTACTTATTTACCCTCATGTGTCTGTCACGTGGGGTCATTTAACGGCACAATTTTAACGGATTTGGACGGAAGGACGATAGATGATAAATTAAAAAAACAAAAGGACAGTTTATGCTAAGTTTTTCTGAAAAGGACGATATGTGAAAAAGTGACTAACACAAGGACGATTTGTGACATTCTCTCTTGATTTTACTTATAAAGGTGTTAACTATTGATATGTGCTGAAACGGCTCAATCTAAGTAATATGACTAACATGAAAGCGGGTCGATGTTTATTTTGGTATATGATTGGTATACCATTTTTTTTCCAAAGAAAAAACAACAAGTTTAAACTCTTGGGCGCCTCATTTGGAATCAATTTAGATAGAGAACAAGCTCATGAAGAAAATACAAACTTTTAAAGACATTTTGCACGTTTTGAGCAAATGATCCTCCCGAAGTTACATTTAGGATTACTTGGTTTTTTCGACAATCAAAGTTTAAGTTTCAATGCATCGAATTTTGGAAAAGTTCAATGGTTCAAGTCTAGTGTTAAAGTCTCAAGCCACGGATCCTAATTGTCATCAACCTTTTCAAGTTGGAGTTATTGAAACCATTTAAGTGCCAACTATTATGATATGGAAAATAATGTGTGTCTTATTTCATAGATCAATATAGAATATATAGATACAAATATGGATAATACCAATCACAATACAACTCTAATAATAATAATACTAATCCTAACATAATAAGAATACCAATAATAATATAACTCTAATACTCCCCCGCAGTTCGAGCGGCGAAATCGCGAAAGCTCGAACGGTAAAACAAAACTATAATTATCAAAATAAAGAAAAGATAAAAACTAAGATATTTTGAATGACTCCTAGCTTTCGGCGGTGCTGCAGACCTTGCGGTAATGTCGAAGGACGTGAACCAGAAACCGATCATGTTTCACTCGGCATTAGTAAAAAAA
The DNA here is from genome assembly GCA_910822075.1 of Senecio squalidus. NCBI lineage: Eukaryota > Viridiplantae > Streptophyta > Magnoliopsida > Asterales > Asteraceae > Senecio > Senecio squalidus. Next base: position 16,247,851 of record CAJVGC010000591.1, read on the forward strand.
ATAAAATAAAGCATAATATTTTCCGATTATTTATTCATTCGGAAGTATCGCAATATTTTACCGATCATTTTTCACTTGGTAAAGAAAAAAAAAAAAAAACATAGTATTTTTCGATCATGTTTCACTCGGAAGCAGCAATAATATTTGGTGATGGTCTCGCTTTAGGAGACACATCTTTTTTTTTTTTAAATTGTCTCCCTTTAGGAGATAGATGAAAATATTAATCATCATACGAAACAAATAAAAGATTAAAATCAGAAGCGAAACAAAAAGAGCCAACAATAATATGAAATTAAGATCCACGAACAAAGGGAATGGAAAACGAAAATAAACAAAATAGAAATTGAAAAATTTACCAAACAATGCAAACAATTTTTTTTTTTTTTTGGTTTGAAGGAACAGAAAACAAAAGAGACCAATGAACCGATTAGAAAACTAACCCATTAATTAGATTTAAAACATGGAACACGTTGCAATGAACGGAAGCTTAATCGAACGAATCAAAGAGAGCCAGTTGCTCTGATACCATATTATGATATGGAAAATAATGTGTGTCTTATTTCATAGATCAATATAGAATATATAGATACAAATATGGATAATACCAATCACAATACAACTTTAATAATAATAATACTAATCCTAACATAATAAGAATACCAATAATAATATAACTCTAATACCAACATGTTATATGTTTCGGTCAAGTCAATGCGGAGGCCTCTTGTTAATCCGTCATTTATGATCTTTTTAGATCTTCCATCAATATAGTTTTCGATTTTGCCAAAAAATAAATAAATAAAAATAAGATATAAAACTCGAAAATAATGTTGGTCGGGGTAATATGGTCGTGATATGTAGCCCAATGGGCCGTATTTTAAAAAGTAGTTATCAACGCAAGATATGGTGAACACGTGGCAAAAGTAGTTGGATAAAATGAAAGCCATAAACATATACCCTTTTCATTGGCCATTTGTTTACTTGCTGATCAAAATGGCATTCTGCAAAATTGCATCTTCTGCTACTTATGGATTTGTGATGAAATCGAACATCACCGCATTCGAAGTAATCACTCACAAGTCGCGCATTGTTATGTTCCCGTCAAAGAAGAACACTAGAACTTCGCGACTAGTCGTGCAGGCTACTAAAGAAGATAAGCCTGCACCAATTCCAGTTGAGCCTAAGGTATATAAATGACTGTAAATGATTTATACACCGAAAACATGTATATGTAGAACAACATATTTATTTTATCTTTTGTGTCACTTACAACCATAAGAAAAGCAAGTAACATGTTTTTTTTGTTTGAGATGTCGTCCCTGATTGCATTCGATGAAATTATCAGCTCGTCGTCATTATCAAGTGAAAGCAGTTTAACGATTTTGGTACTTCATGGAGTATTAGGTTGCGGAAATGATTTGGCAGAGTTCTGTCATTCCCTCGCCTCATCTCTATCCATATCCTATCCATCCTCTGGTTGGTCTCTCTCTTCAATGATTTGATCGGTTATTTTTCTTTATTCGCATGGGATGATAATTGATTTCTTATAAATACTGTTCTCTAAGATGAGTATCATAACGAAAGGGTATTTTCTAGCAGATTGGAGAATGGTTCTTGTGGATTTGAGGAACCATGGAGGCTCGGCTGATAGAGAAGGTTTATCCCCACCTCATGACTTACCAAATGTTGCGCGAGATTTGGCAAATCTTGTTAAATCTCATGATTGGGTCTGTCCCGATGTTGTTATCGGGCATTCGTTAGGGGGCAAAGTGGCTTTGCAATATGCTTTAAGCTGTGCTCAAGGCGATTATGGTGATTCAGCTCAGTTGCCTAAACAGGCAAGTATATATAGATGTTATAATAATCCATGGATTGTAGATGTCACGTTTATAAATTAATCTTCATTTTTTACTTTGTTAAAAAAATTGATTTAAAACAGGTGTGGGTTCTGGATTGTTACCCGGGGAAAGCCGAAAACAAAAGTATTGGTGAAGACTTTGTGAAAGCGTTGCAAACTTTGCAGACTGTCCCTTCTCCAATCCCTTCACAAGAGTAGAAACACTGTTTCCCTTTATTTTTAATAAATATAATAGTTTCCGTTTTATTCTTAAGATTACGCCTAAAAGCGTGTTTTGTCATTTCAGGTGGCTGGTAGATCATCTGATTGATCTTGGGGTTTCACAGTTTCGTTCAGAATGGATTAGTAGCTCTCTCAAGAAGTCCGGAGAATACATGACCATTCCTTTCAATATTGATGGTGTTATAGAGATGTATAACTCTGTCATGTAAGTCTACTTTTTCTATAACATCATCTTAAACATAAAACATAACAAAATCAACCCATTTGTAAGAAAACGCGTCAATGTTACCACATCTATTCTTTACTGATGATTTTGATTGTTGTACTATTTAGGGATATGGATTATTGGTCACTGCTAGAAGATACTCCAGAGGGAACTGAGATAGCTATGGTGCTTACTGAAAGGTGGGGTCCGGATTTTGTCAAGCGGCTTGAGGGCTTTGCTAAGCGTGAAAACAATGAGTCCACAGGCAAAGTATCGGTTCATGTTGTTCCTCGTTCCGGACACTGGATTTACAAAGCATTGTTGGAGATGATGATCCCAAGAATGGCCTCTTTGGTTGAGCAAAAACTCTTAACTTAATTAGTAACAATCATCGTTCTTGTATAATGAAAATTAGAATATTTGATATAATAACATCCCTTGCAATATGTTCGTGTTGTTGATACATTCCTTGTTTCACATTGACCGTCAACAGAGGAGATTTGGGTATAAATTTTTTTATGTTGGCCATATCTAGTGGACGTATTTTTGTGTATGTTTGAATGGGGCGGTTGATCTTGAGGGAATCAATTAATCATCCAGATGTATTGAGCACGTTCGTGCAACGTGGGCACAAACTTATCAATTTTTCTATACATTCTACAGTTGTAGCTACTAATTTGTAGAAACATGTAGCTTATATTTGTAGAAACCCAGAGCCAGTCTCGAGAATTCGAATTGCCTGTGCAAAATATAAAAATGGCCCCCTAAAGCCAAAAAAAAACTACAATTTTACAAAGTTCTATACAAAATTAAACATGTATAAGTGGACTCATCTAATAGTGTATAGAACTACAATTTTATCTTATCTCTTGCTCTGAGGTCTATATCATACACTCACAACAATAACAAAAACTAGTAACACGTTTTTTTCTTTGAGATGTCGTCCTTGATTGCATTCGATGAAATTATCAGTAAATCATCACAATCCAGCAAAAGCAGTTTCACGATTCTGGTACTTCATGGGTTATTAGGTTGCGGAAATGATTTGGCCGAGTTCTGTCACTCCCTCATGTCATCTCTATCCACTTCCTATGCCTCCTCTGGTTGGTCTCTCTCCATCGGATTTTTTCTTTTTACGCGTGCATTTATAATTGATTTCTGATATGCAAAACGACATGCATGTCATGGGCGAAATCCTGCATAACAAAATGAAGAAAAGAGACGAGGATGAGATAGTTTTTTTTTTATAAAATATAAGTAGTATGTTAATATATCAAATACTAAATAGTTTTTTCGTAAACCATGAACCACGATATGTTTTGCACGACAGTTGGAATTGGAGCTACAAAGCTGTAATTTATCTTTTATATATAAAACTTCGTAATATCTAATCATTAGCGAAAAAGTATAAAGTTTCCTTGTGAACGTAAGCAGATTGGAGGATGGTTCTTGTGGATTTGAGGAACCATGGAAACTCAGTCGATAAAGAAGGTTTATCCCCACCTCATGACATGGTAAATACAGCTAAAGATCTGGCAAATCTTGTTAGATCTCTTGGTTGGGCTTGGCCCGATGTTGTTATCGGGCATTCTTTAGGAGGCAAAGTTTCTTTGCAATATGCTTTAAGTTGTGTTCAGGGCGATTATGGAGATTCAGCTCAATTTCCTAAACAGGTAAAAGCATAGTAAAAAAAATGATTATTTTTGTTAAAAGTTTTAACGGGTTTTAAAACAGGTATGGGAGCTGGATGTAGGTCCGGGAAAATCTGAAACCAATAGTGTTTATGAAGAATTCATGAAAGCATTGCATACGCTGCATACTATTACTTCTCCAATCCCGTCACAAAAGTAAAAACTTCATTTCCCTACATTTATAATACTTTCTATTCTACGGTCCACTTTAGGTTTCTTATGGCATGTTTCGTCATTTCAGATGGCTTCTAGATCATTTGATGAATCTCGGGTTTTCAAAGTCTATATCGGAGTGGATTAGTAGCAGTCTCAAGAAGTCGGGAGAACACATGACAATTCCTTTCAATATTGATGGTGCAATAGAGATGTTCAAATCTGCACTGTAAAACTTACTAATCTTCTTTATCTAATTACATATATCCCATATTCGCCCTTTTAAGACGCACTCGGGAGCTAGATGAGGGTGTTTGACACACACACTTTTGAAATAAACAGTTTATGTTTAATATAATGGACACTAGCGAAACATTAAAGGACTCTAGCTCGTCTATATAATTGGGCTGAACCATAGAAAAACCCCGCTAATCTAACTTATCTATCAAATAATTTGCAAGTAAACAGTTAATATTGTTACCTTTATACTCTACTGATGGTTATGTTTGTTGTAATGATTTTAGGGAAATGGATTATTGGTCATTTGTAGAACACCTTCCAAAGGAATGGAAATAGCTATAGTGCATACTGAAAAATTGGGACCAAAGTGTGGTTGACAGGCTCGAGAGCCTTGCTAAGCGCGAAGTTGATGAGTTAACAACGGGTAAAGTGTCGGTTGATGTTGTTCCTAATTCTGGACACTGGATTTACAGGGATCAGCCACAGGCATTGCTAGATATTATGATCCCCAAAATGGGCTCTCTGGTCGAGCTAAAACTCTAACTTATTTTAAACAATCGTCTTTCTTGTATAATGAAGATTACAATATATGATTTAATAACATCGATTGTAATATGTTCGTGCTTATGTGTAACGGTCTGATCCATGAACAATGTGTTATTGTATTGATTTGTGAAGTAAAATAAATTAACGGTCATAAAACAAAATGACATGACAAATTAATCAAACTAGAGTTTTAGAAACATGATAATATATAAAGAACTTCCTGTATTTTTCAAAAATATTCAATTTTGTTATTCTACTTTTTTTTTTCAATTATATTATTCTACTTTGAGAAATGTTCGATTATGTTACCGAACTTGCGAAAATGTTCAATTATGTTATTATACTTAACTTTTGTTCAATTGTATTTTTATATTTTCGGAAAATGTTCGATTATATTACTGAACTTTACGAGAATGTTCAATCATGTCACTCCTAAAACTGATTATCGGGTGTTGGTTTGCATTATCAATGTTATTAATTAATGGTTGATAATCTTACAATAAGTGTTAATATCTAAATAAGGTACTTTACTTTGAGAAATGCTATTAAACTTTGAAAAATATTCGATTATCTTACTTTATTAGTGCAAAGTTTGGTAACATAATCAGAAATTATCTCAAAATTTAATAGCATTATCGAAATATTAAACATTTTGACAAAATAAAGTAACTTATTTATATATTAACAATTATTTATAGCATTATCAAACATTAATTTATAACATTGACAATGCAAACCGGCTATCACCCGATAACAATTTTTAGGAGTGACATAATTGAACATTTTCACAAAGTTTAGTAATATAATCAAACATTTCCTGAAAGTATATTAATTCAATTGAACAAAAATAAAGTATAGTAACAAAATTGAACATTTTCATAAAGTTTAGTAACATAATTATACATTTTTCAAAGTAGTTCAATTGAACAAAAAAATGTATAGACCTTCGAGTCAAGCTCAAGCTTGGTCGAATTTCGAGCCTTAGTTATAGTAACCAAACAGGCCCTTTGTGTGTATAGCTGGGTTTAAGTGGGTGTTTCTTTTAGCTTATAAAGAGGGTTACGAGCTTATTAGTTTATGTAAGACGGATAAGTCCATTTTTAGGTGTTTGTTTGAGCTTATTAGCTTAGACTTATGAGGGGTAAGAAAGTTTTTATAATCAAACATTTTTGCCTTATCATAAGCTAATAAGTTTTAAAAACTTACATTTTATAAGCCATTATAAACCTTTAAACCCAAAAATAAGCTTACACAAACACCCCCTAAATCTACACACAGTAAACCTTTAGGAGCAGGTGAATAAAGAATGGCGAGACTGATGAAGAACAAACTAGGATTAAGATTAGCAGCATTACCAAGATCATCATTTCTGTTCCCATTTACATGTACAAGATCAATCGAAACCCTAGCTTATGAAGAAATCCAATCTCCTTCCCAAACACCCAATCCCAATAATCATCATTCCGCTTTTATTTTCCATGGATTAATGGGCTCCGCAAGAAACTGGAGATCTTTTTCTCGCAATTTATCTTCATCCCTCTCCAATCTAACTCCTTCTTCAGGTAATTCAATTTATCATTTACCCCAGTTAAAAAAAAACTTACCTACTAATTTTGACTTTTGTAGATTGGAAGATGGTGCTTGTTGATTTGAGGAACCATGGACGATCGGCTGATGTATCGGGGTTAAACCCGCCTCATGATATGATTAATGCTGCTAAGGATGTTGCTGATTTGGTTAAGTGTCAAGAGTGGAGTTGGCCTGATGTTGTTTTGGGACATTCTATGGGTGGGAAGGTCGCGTTACAGTATGTTGTGAGCTGTGCTCGGGGTGATTATGGTAGTTCGGCGAAGTTGCCTAAACAGGTGTATTTTCATACATAACTTTATATACCAGTAATTCTTTAATTTGCGAGTGGAATTTTATTAACGTATGACCTGTAGTTAGACTTTGCTTTGAATAATCGTAAACAGTGTGAATAATGTTAATTGTAAAGAATGGAGAGAAGAATATTAGGAAGTGTCGGGTTGACCTTATTCTTATAAGTGGTAAGAACTTCTAGTATAATACGAAGCTCCTAGGGGTCAAAGTCAAAGGTTTTGGACAAAATACTTGAAATAAGCTTTACGGCTTGGTTTTCAGCCAAATGGCGAGATAAGTATAAAACTCATTGAATGGATTTGCATGTCTAATCATTTCTGAGAAATAAAGTTAGAACAATGTATTATGTACTCGTCATCCAACGCTTTTCCTCTTGGCTTAAATACCCTTTGTTATTTGATATTTGTCTTCTTATATTTCTTACACATATATGATAGATCAAAATTCCGTACTTCATTTACCCTTTTTGTCCTTGCAACGATATGACGTTCCCTTATATTTTGTTCATTTTTTTTTGGACTTTGCTTGAGAAATACTTTGGATAAGTTGAACCATATTTTCATATTCCTCGTTTCCCAGATAGATTAAAATGTTAGTGCTCATTACTTTCATAATGCTCCACTAACAAGCAGTTATGTGTGTTATTTTGTAACCAAAATGTTTCTTTGATTTATGTGTATCTCATAATTCATAACATATGTCTCACGTCTCGGTGTTGCTCTATGGAAAGCTTTAAATCTCAAGAAATATGACTATTTAAATAGAAATTTATTTGGAAACCTCAAATGTCATACTTGTGCAAAGCCATATATATTGGTCATCGAAGTTTTTATGGCATTAACTGCAATTGCTACAATATCTTGCACTTTAATTAAAAAAAATTTACGGCATTAACTGCAATTGCTACACTATTTAGCACACTAAACAACTGTCCACTGTGGTTAATTTTTTTTAATTAAACCGCAGTGATGCAATTGTTAAGTTAATAACTATGTTGGCGAAAGATGACTTTATGTAGGTGTTTAATTTGGTTTTTACTGCTCCAACATATACTTTTTAATTAATAATACGACCAAATTGCAATTGTCACTTTTGTATTATGTAACAATAACTGATGAAGAAAAACACGTGATGCAGAACAGTTGTGGGTACTGGATTCTGTGCCTGGGATTGTGAACCCTGAAGAAACTAGTGGTGAGGTGGAGCAAGTTTTGGAAACCTTGCAGAGTTTACCAAAAACAGTCCCGTCAAGGAAGTAAGTTTCTTTTCTCATCACACCCTTCAGATTTAACATTATATGAATTGTCTCACATTTGATTAAATTCTTTGATGCTGTAGTGAAGTTGATTTGTTCATTATAAGATCCTTATATATGCATAATGGTTTTGTTCTTAATTATCATACGGGCTTCTGTAGGATGCTTATTAGGAACTAATTATATATATAAGCACCTATCGGATTCAAGCCCATTTGTGTGATATTAATAACCATGTTTCTACAGGTGGTTGGTGGATCATTTGATAAATCTGGGATTTTCAAGAACATTGTCGGAATGGCTAGGTACCAATCTCAAAAAATCAGGAGAACACGAGACATGGGCGTTTGATCTTGAGGGAATCATCCAGATGTTTGATTCCTACAGGTTAACTTTTATATTCTCTTTCTTGTGTTCTTCCTTTAATTTCAAAAGTTGATACGATTAAATTAGCAAATCAATGATTAAAATAGTCAATTTACTCTGTCAGTGATATATATCTTTCAGGAAGATGGATTATTGGCCGCTCCTAGAACACCCACCTAAAGGAATGGAGATAGTGATTGTGCGTGCGGAAAACAGTGACAGGTGGGACCCAAATATTGTTCAAAAGCTCGAAAGCCTTAATAGTCGGAGAACCGATGAATCTGTTGAGGGTAAGCTTTCGGTTGTGGTTCTTCCAAAATCTGGGCATTGGGTGCATGTGGACAACCCAAAGGGACTTCTGGATATTGTCACACCCAAAATTGCCTCCCTCGGTTAAGCCAGATGAACTTCTATTCATGAACAATTAACAATCACATATTTGGTTAGTTTATGCAATTCTTGACTTGATTACCCGTTTTTTTGTGTTTGTTTCTATCAAATAAAATTTGTCATCAGGCACATAATTACCTAATTCTTAGTACAAATTAATGTAATGTGTTTTAGTGGTTATGGACAAGATTTAGACTGTCGATAACTTAATCATTGGTGTGATTTAATTAAGTTCTTGTGTAAGCAATAAAACAAATGCTAATGTTACAAATGTAATACATTACGAACGTTAATTGGAAGTCTAATCTGAATTAGGAAAACAAGTACACCAAAAAAAAGTGCAATTTAATTTAATAAAACAAATAAATCATATCATCTAAATTAAAATGAAAAGTTAAAGTTACTAAAGGAGTATGACATCACACATTTCTCAACAAAATAATTGTGACAAATACAATAACAACATTAATTAAAGTTATAAATCTAATAATCAATTGTTAAAATCTTAATTCTTTGTTCCCTAATGATCATCGGCTAAAGTGTTCGCGAGGGTTTGAGTTGCGACGCACTTTCCTGCGGTGTATAACTTCTCTTGTACCGAAGGTGTGGTGACCAAAGCTTGGAGTTCTACACAATGTCCCTGCACCTCACATGAGAATTAATAATGTTGGTTAATTTGGCTTTAACTTGTTTATTTTTGTAAATATAATATCGAACTTGAATTTAATGAGTGAATTACCGTAGATTGAGGCATGAGCTCAAGAACACCTACTTGAGCTTGCATGAACTTAATGTACTTGAAAGCAGCTTGAAACATCTCTGCGGTATTCATCCTATGACCGCCAGGAATCAGCTTTCCGAGCTCTAATGTCTTTTCACTTATCTTCCTCCTCCTGACCCTTGCCGCCAAACTTTGCGCTGATATCCTTTTCTCCTCAACATGAACAACATTACCCCCAGCTAAACAACCTCCGTCGCCCTGATAGATATCAGGCAATGGCGGTACTTCTGGCTGTAGCTGCTCCATGGAGCATAAATTAGCAGAACCACCACCACCATAGTAGGTTTCCATACATGGAAATTGTTCTGAATGTAGCTGCTCCATGTTACATATATCAGCAGGACCACCGTTAATGTAAATTTCAGGAAATACGGGCGGTTCCGGCTGCACAAGCTGCTCCATAGGATAAAACTCAGCAGACTGATAAACCTCCGGAAACGTTGGTAAATCTTGCTGCATTTGGTCCATGGGGTTTATGATAAACAACTCCTCATGGTCAAATACATTAGGAACAAACGGATACGAATAGTATTCATGACCAAGGTTCGGTAATGGCGTATGTTGTTGAGTAGTATTGATAAGTGGATTATAAATAGATGATGATGATGATGATAAAGTGGGATATTTGATATGGTTTTGAAATGTGACATTCCCATTGTTGAAACTTGGAAACTGATCACATTGGTTGATGAAGTTGTTGTCATGGAACGATACGAGCTCGGGCGGTGACCCGAAGACGGTGTTGTTGTTGTGGTAGTGTTGCTGTTGCTGTAATGTTGGGCAGTTGAAGCTGAGCGAAGCCATTGACAATGAATTGAAAGAGCTGTTGTGGAATACTAGTGGACCTTGAATCAATATATAAAGACACAGGGGTTGTAATTTGGCAGAAACGTGGGGGGAATTTGTCAACTAACTGACCCCTAATCTTTAGGACATTTTATTTACATTTACTAAACCGATACTTTGATCAGTTGACAAAGTCGGCCTAGTTAATTCTAATGTTTATATTAATCCAAAATAAACTGTAACAAGTAATTATTGATAATCTTTGTCTTTCTTATTGTTATATAGTATTAGTATAAACTCTATAGTTATGTTTTAATTAAAGGTAAGTTGGTTTAAAGAGATTTGAGTGTCAATATACGAGTACTACTTTTGTATAAATCGTTAACTTGTTTGTGTATAGAAAGTTTAGAAACTCATATGTTTTTTACTTTTATTAATGTAATATTCATGATCGAATTTGCTTAAGAAAACCGACGAAATCAGAGAACAATAGTTGTGTTTAGGTTACTCTTGGTGTTGGTATTATGTTTGAGCCAACATTGTTAGAGCCATTGAGATTACGAATTTCTACTGTGTGCCAAAAAGATATAGCAAGCAAAGTAATTTATTACTACTTTCTCCGTTTTCAAAACAATGTCTGAAAATAAAAAAATGTTAAAATAAAATAGATGTAATAAGTTATTCATTAATTAAATTATGCTTTCTAATTAAAGAGACACACGTTAGTACGTTATTTTTAAAATTTTGAAAAGCTAAAACCTTTAAAAATAAAATAAATGTGAAGTTACTATTACTTTATTATATTTAATATATTCGTATCTAAATTCAAATAATAATTTTGAAAAAAATATACATAGAAAGACATGTTTTTTTTTGGATGGAATAAGTAGTAATTGTCATGCAAATAATGAGTATTTTTTTTTTTTTAACTAAATAATGGTTAATAAAGTGAAACAATAACAGTTACTTATTATTACGTCTAATGTAACATTTAAAAACACAAGACAATACAATTGAAAAGGAAGGTTATATACCAAACAAATATAAATTTTAATACCAGCATTTTATATATTTCTATACACTACCTTCACCATATATTAAACTTTATGTTTTTCCTTATAAAACCATATCAGAAATCATTTGTTTGTAAAAATCTATAGAGGAAAGTTGATCACTTATAATATATGGAAAAGACTTGGTCAGTAACAGTAGTTCCTTTTACTTCCTTACTTCTAGGGCTTATTTACTTATACGACCTCCTACTATCAGCAAATTGACAAATGTTTTTTCATACGTTTAAAGAGTTAACTACACATACGGTACTGCTATGTTCTTGAGTCTAAAGTTAAAGGGAAAAAAAATAAAGTAAAAAGAAAAAAATTAAAATAAAGTAAAGTATTTATTTTACTTTATAATCACTTCAAATATGTCCGAAATGTTTTATTAGAGAAAATATATAAACTTTACCTTCTAATTATTTTTTTTTTCCTTCCTAAAAAAAACTTGAAAGCACGACAATTTATTTATTTCTTTTCCTTTAAATTCCTTTACTTTGAAAATAAAACTTGGGAATACATTTAAGTGCCACTTTTGATTAGTTTTTTTTAACTTTAAAAGTACACACATCTATAGTCTTTTATAAATGGAAAACTTCATAGAACAATAACCAAGTTTTACCTTTGTTCCACTAAATTCTCTCTAACTTTTTTTCCCTATCAAAAACACTCAACTTTTAATATTGTTCCATTCCTATTAATTAACCTGCCATAGTAGGTTAACATGTAATCTTTAATAAAAAAAGATTTTTATTATTATAACTTTTAAATAATACACTCTAATAATTATTTTATTATTAGATAATAAAACTAATTCCAATTAACTTGAGGACCCCCTTTTCCCACTAAATCATTTTTTACGCACCAAATTTACATATACCACCTACACCAAATTCACATATACCACTTGCATATTTATGTACCTGTATATCAATTTTTTCTTTCACCAAACTACGCATATTTATTTATAGAATCAACATATCTAATAATTTTACATCAAAAATAGAGAGGAAAGAAACTACTTGAATGAGCATCCAGAATCAATATTTTTAACATTGTTTTTCAAGCATAAGCACCAATATCACTTAAATACATATCCATGTGATCAAAACAAAAAATCTCAAACATCTAACAAATATATATCCAGGTCCTTGTTGAGAATGGCTACATGTCCTTTTTGGTGCAGGTGGTATATGTAATTTTGGTGTGTAACTTATCGAAAATTGGACCAAACGTGCAATAACTTATCGAAAATTGGACTTTATATGTAGTATATGAACTTTATGGACAAACGATGTGATTTGTGGTAAACCACAAGGACCAACGTGTAATTTACTCTTTAAAATACATTAAAGCATTTAAACTATCACATACATATTAATAATATTTAGTATAGATGTTCATACCAGTGAATAACACTACTACTTGTTGCAACGTGACATATAATCTCGCTACTTAGCGCGAATACGTTGTTAGTAAGTATTTATTTGGAAAGTTATTACACTTACGGTCCTTTGGTTCTTTACAAAAATGGTCTTTTATAAATTAGACAAATAGAGATATAAAATATTGAAAACTGAAGTTTTTTAAGATACTTGTATAATCGATTAAAATATAGAGTTTGAATGGTAGCAGTATGAAACAATCTAAGAAAAAGAGTTCAAACCCAAAATGTGCATTGCATTTATATTGGAATACACAACAAATCTTGTCGGCAATGAAGACCATTTATATCATTGTCGATAAACTACATCAAGCATCGCCACCACAACCATCACCTCAACACCGAACCTCTTACTACTAAATACTCCTTCCCCAATACCCCTACTACCCCTACTACCCTCATTTGGTTCATTTAATCTGTGATTGAGTATAGGATTTGGGCTAAAGGGTTAGGCTCGAAATTTTAAATATCCCATGTTAAAAGTAAAATACATGTCCCTAAATACACTTCTCTCAGATATATATAAGCAAAATTTATAATACTATAATAATTTATATAATAAAGATCGAAATTGAACTTATTTGTGTATGTAATACAAAGAAAAGTATTCTTTAGAAATCTAGGCCATGTGCCATCGATCATAGTGCATTTCATAAGCCCCCAAACTAAATGGTAAGATGATGTAATTTGAACCAAACCACTTAGATTAAAAATGTAAGTTACTCTTAAATGATTTAAAATCAGAAAAGAAAGCACCATTTACAAATTACAACCTTCAACATTTAAGTTGGGCCAGTTGTGTACAATGGGGGCCCAAAAGAACCCAACACGAAACCCTAATTGAAAAACAAGACATAAAAACCCTAATCTAGAACACCTTCTCCTATAGTCAAAACAACAAAGATGCAGATCTTCGTGAAAACCCTAACCGGGAAGACCATAACCCTCGAGGTTGAGAGCAGTGACACCATCGACAATGTCAAGGCCAAGATTCAGGACAAGGAAGGCATCCCACCAGACCAGCAGCGACTAATCTTCGCCGGAAAACAGCTTGAAGATGGCCGTACTCTTGCCGATTACAACATCCAAAAAGGTTTCATATCCTCTATAATTTCTGGTATAAAATATGTACACTTTTGTAGAAATATTTTGTTAATTTTTTTTTGTTTTTTGTTTTGTTGTGTAGAGTCGACTCTTCATCTGGTGTTGAGGCTTAGGGGTGGAATCATCGAACCATCTTTGATGGCTTTGGCTAGGAAGTACAATCAAGATAAGACCATCTGCCGCAAGTGAGTTGTGTTTATTTTTTTTTAATTTTTTTATAAGATGATATATGTATAGATTTGTATCTATATTATGTTTGTACTCTGTAGTTTAGATCTTATACTTAGTTATTTACTTTTAACACTTTTGTTGGAGTTCAGTTTTAGGATTGGATATTGTTGCTGTACTTGCTTATTTAGTTATAGTAATTTTAAGTATTTTTTATCCCATATATTATATATATATATATATATATTGGTATCCCAGAAATATTTTGTTAAAAATTTAATTGTGGTATGTATCTAGTTACTAATTATACCTTATCATAAAAACCCTAATCTAGATTCCTTCTGTAGTTTTTTATTTCTATCGAACTGTGTTTTTATGTTTTTTTTTTCGAGTTTATGTTTACACTCTTTGAACTGATTTGTTATTTGTTAGGTGTTATGCTCGCCTACACCCGAGGGCTGTAAACTGCAGGAAGAAGAAATGTGGCCACACCAACCAAGTAATTGTTTCCTCTGTTTGTTTTTTCATCGCTCGTGTTCGTTTATATTGATATTGATATTGATTGGGTAATCTCTTTTTTTTTTGTGATTGCAGCTAAGGCCAAAGAAGAAGATCAAGTGAAGACTTTTCTTTGTTTTGTTTTTGTTGGAAACGAAATCATTTGGTTTATCTTTAGAACATTTACTTTTTGTTATTTTTGTTGTTAAGTAAAACTTGTTGACTTGTTTGATGATTTTTAAGAAGTACTATTGGTTTGAAACCTTTTTGGTATCGCTATGATGAATCGATTCGTGATGCATCTTATTTGCGAATACTACTTGCAATATATTGCTCATCTTTATAATACCGAATTTGAAGTTCGCATAGAGATCAGGTGTGGATTTGAGTAATTATGTTAGAGACATCAATTTAAGCAAAATATTTACACTACTTTTCTATTCCCTTTCTTCCTAAATGAAATTGAGGACACTTCTCTCTTCTAATTTCTCCTCTAAAAACTTTTATTAAAAAGCTTGAACTTGAAAAACACAACATAAAATTTTATACTTTAACAATGTCTTTTACAAACTTACTCTTGGAGCACAGGATGTTTTAAACTCCACTCTTCCAACATGTCCACATTATAATTTCACTTTTACAACTCAAGCACCAAACTTTATATTTCACTCGTGACAGTCTCACCTCAAAACCAAAAAAATGGCTTCTACATTTAGTTGGACGAGTGTGGTTTGGACCGATTTTTACATAGAATTGAAACCGTATCAAAATTCTGTTTTTTAGAAGTTAAAAACCTTTCGGTTTTATTTTATATCGTTTTGGTTTTCGGTTTATTAAGTCCACTTGGTTCGAACGGGTTTTTAGAAAAATTCAACTCAATAAGTAAAATCTCATTCATTTTGACAAACAAATACAATTCTCGTCTAAAATTTTGTTATAAACACATTTGACATACTATCTTGAAATGTTTTTATCCTAACTAAACAAATATAATCTCAATAGTAACAAATAAACGTTTATTTTATAAATGATATATTATGAATTGTAGGTTTGGTTTTGGGGGTAAAATTAAAATCGAACAAAACAGTTCCTTTTCATATATAAAAACCAAAGTAACCGACACTTGTACTTGTCGGTGTGATCCGACACTTGTGGCCCGCTGACGCAGTCCTACACTCGTGCCCGTGTTCGACACTCTGCCCGATGATGCCTCACACACCACGACGCGGTCCCACACTTGCGCATGGTGACGCTGGCACTCGTGCCCCGGTGACATCGACACTAAAGACGCGATCCGACACTCCTGGCCCAATGACACCGACACCTACAACCCGTGTCTGACATTCGTGGTTTGGTGACACCTACACTCATGCCAGGTGACACAGTCCTACACCCGTGCCCAATTACGTGATCCGGTACTTGTAGGCGAGACACATAAATGTCGTCCGATACTTGTGGCCCCGTGTCCGCTACTTTTTTCGGACACTCGTACCCGATGTCCACACTACTGGCTAAGTGTCCGCAATTTGTAGTTAGAAATCGTGCCCGACGTCCGATACTATTGGCATGTGATCGACACTAGCGTACTGGAAACATTACCGGACTGTTGTGGCATTTATGTTTGTCATAACGATATAGGCGTCAAAACATTATACATGGACAAACGTTAAAAGCTCCTATAGATGTTGCGTATAAATACCAACACTGGTATCATCATCAACCTTAGTTCATATAACACACAATAAGAATAGACTCTCTATAACTCAATCTTGATCATCTTAGGTTCATCAAAACTTGTTAGATTTGCACTGATTCTTTAGGAGATTCAAGGTTGACATCTAAACACACCTAGTTACTAGACTTGACAATCTTTGCTCAAAGAGACTAAAACATAAATTTTGATCCTAATCTAATTTCCTTATGTTACGTACTATAAATAAATCATATTTATATCTATATATGTACATATTTTCTTATAATAAAATCATATTTATACCTATATATGTACACAATCTCTTATGAACAGATATTGAAAACTTTTATTTATATACTTTTCTCTTTCTTTCTTTGTACTCTATCTTAGTGGTTTGCCCCTCTTCTAACGTTTTGATCAAATTTATGTGCCCAATTATATTGTTACAGAATATTGATCTTTCAAAAAGATTATGTAACGACCCAAGATTGATATGCAAAACTTTTCAGCTAAACATCATAGACGCTAAGATATAAGTTACTTATCGTATTGAAAAAGAGTATTTTTGCCTAAATTATGTTATTCTAATTCAAAAGGGGCATATTTTAATTCAAGTTGAAAAAGAAACAAGAGTTAATTACATAAATCGTTCTTATGGTTTATTGAAAATTATAAATTTCGTCTCTAAGTTTAAAAAGTTGCATAAATCGTCCAAATTTAGAAATTAATTACGCTTTTCGTCCCTAATTTCTAATTTGCACCCTTAATTGGGCTAATTTTAGGGACCAAATCCGAAATTGAGGACAAACTTTAGGGACAAAATCTGTAGTTGGAGCAAATCTTAGGGACGGAAAAGGTAATTAATTTCTAAAAGTGGATGATATATGCAACTTTTTAAACTTAGGGACGAAATCCGTAATTTGAGATAAACCTTAGGGACGATTTTTGTAGGCTAAAGAACATAAAATTCTAAATATCTGTGTTTATGTACACGAATTGGTATTTTCAAATGGACATCTTTATGGGAGCGTTATCCAGAGAGATTTCACACGTCAACACAAAAATATTAGTGAAGGCCGCCAAAGTTTTGACCGAGACATTGTGTACATCAATACATGTCATAAGTAGTGTCTCGAGAAGTTCTAAATGACAAGCAAAATACACTTGTGTGGAGTTTGGATTGAATTGCCAATCGAGCCAAAGGTTGTTTGGATTAAATTTCCAATTAGATTTAATCAAACTCGAACAAATATACCATATGATGGTGTGCCTAGTGGTTTCCAACGTTGGCAATGAGGAGCATGAACAATCCGTCACTCGCTCTTCAACTTCACCAATTCTTTATTCATGTGATGAGCTAATTGTTCATAGTGATAACTTTTCCGCATACCCCGATCAAGACATGTTATTTCTCTACTCATATAAACTTCATCAAGTTTATAACTTTTCCGCATACCTTCTGTTTAATTATTTATAAAAGATTTTAAATTTATATGGGTATAAACTTTGTGCTTATTTATGGTTTATGAAATCTCCGGAGATAAACCTCACATTCTTTTTCATTTATAAACTTTTCAAAATAATGAATGTATAAACATCATAAATATCATATCAATTAAATGTCACTATAAACTTTAATATAAATATCGTACTACGGATTTTCTTATATTATATATATATGACAATGAGAACTTTTATTTTAAAGTTTGAAAGTTTAAATAAAAATATGTAATTAAAAATATTGAAGTTTACATTCACTATGTTGGACCGGATTTATGTTCAAAAAGACTTTGTGGATTTATATATTAATTGTTCACGTGTATATTTATATTGAAAAACCCGTGTGGCTTTTCTGTTTAAATGATCTCAAATTCCATGTCATCATCGTACATCACAATAAAACCATAGTTTCTCAAAGTAGCATAACAACCAAAATCACTCTCACTTAAGTCATGCACACGCCACACATATATCAACCTTTCCCATCTCTTTCCTATTCTACCCTTCTCTACTCCATCTAATTACACCTATAAAACTCAAAAACACATCTCTCACCAAGGACAAGATTGTCATTTCACAAACCACCAAATCTTAAATCTCGGTAACAATATTACCAAATCATATTATAAACTCCATTTCCAAAACCTTTCAGTTTCACGTATCACCAAAATCTCTACCATGGCCACACTTAATCTAATCATTTTTTCTTTACTAATTCTCTCAACCATTACACCATCATGTAACGGAACCGGTTCGGCCGAAACACAACCCAACACCCTCCCTGAAGAATGCCGGAAGGCGAGTGGTGGTCCATGCCACAGCAAAACCGGATCTTTAAAGCTTAAACTCATTGCCATTGCCTCAATTCTAGTCACTAGTATGTTGGGTGTGTCCTTACCTATAGTTTCACGTTCCGTACCCGCGTTACATCCTGATAAGAACCTTTTTGTGTTGGTTAAAGCCTTTGCTTCGGGTGTTATTCTTGCAACCGGGTATATGCATGTGTTACCGGATGCGTTTGATTGTTTGACGTCGAAATGCTTACCTGAAAAACCTTGGAGTAAGTTTCCGTTTACTACTTTTATTGCAATGCTTTCCGCTGTAGCGACGTTGATGGTTGATTCGTATGCAATGAGTTGGTATAAGAAATATGGTCCGCCTGATAAGGGAAACAAAAATCAAGATATAGAAGTGAAAATGTCGGGTCATAGCCATGGACATGGTTCGTCCGGGCTTGATGATTCATCATCACAATTGAGGCGCTATCGGGTGGTTGCTCAGGTACCTAAACTTACCATACGAATTATTACCGATTGCTTCAAAGAGAAATGAATATTGTTTCACTTTGTGACAAATTTGCATCATACCATTTTCTTTGTGACCAGTTAACGAATTTATTTACTTTGCAAATGCAGGTACTAGAATTAGGAATTGTTGTGCATTCGGTCGTGATTGGACTTTCAATGGGTGCATCGGACAATTTATGCACCATAAGACCTCTTGTGGCTGCTTTATGTTTCCATCAATTCTTTGAAGGAATGGGGCTTGGTGGTTGCATTCTTCAGGTTAGTTTGTATCCCCCTGATTCCGCTTTAATTCACATTTGACATGTAAATAAATTAATCATTTTGGAATTACTGATTCAGTTTGATGAATGTAGGCAGAGTACGAGACAAAGATGAAGGCGTTGATGGTGTTTTTCTTTTCTGTGACAACTCCATTCGGGATAGCACTTGGGATAGGGCTATCAAATGTGTACCAGGAAAATAGCCCAACAGCCTTGATAGTGGTTGGAGTACTAGACGCTGTGTCGGCAGGGCTACTGAATTACATGGCGTTGGTGGATCTTTTGGCATCGGATTTCATGGGAAAAAAACTTCAAGACGATATGAAACTTCAAGCAATTTCATATGTTGCTGTTATTTTAGGTGCTGGAGGCATGTCAGTCATGGCTCTTTGGGCATAAATAATTATCTGTAGTTAATTAGTTTTTGCATTCTTTTTAGATGTTTAGTTTTAGACTTAGGATGTGTTAGTATGGCAGAAATTTAGTCAATTTTTATATTAAGGTCTCGATCCATCCATTAGTGCAAAAATTACTTTTTCAAATCCGTCGCCTATTGTCTATTACACTTAAGTATTTATAGTAGTGGCTTCTTGTTGTTACATTTGAGACTAATATGGTTTGTGGTTTTTGATATGAATCCAACATACAAGCAATTGTTCTCAAACTTTATGATCCTCTGCTTCATCGCTACATCATAATTCCAACGCTAATTGATGACTTCTGCAGTAACACAAACTGCACAAGTTTCATATATAGTCTAGATCAGTAATTAATGCATATCTTAGCAATCAATATGGTAAATACCGATTTGAAGGATCAATAAGATGATACGAATCCTTAGCTAAAAAAGATTTGCTCGTTTCTAGGTTGCTGAAGTAGTATATATACTTTATATAAGAAAATCATTAAAGAATTTTGCTTTTCTAGGTTAAGAAAATCAACAAAAATCCAAAAAGATTTTATTTCTATGTTTATTTTCTTCGTCGTCACGTATCGCACAGGATTATAAGGTTTTGTCTCGTGTTTTCTGAAAAACTAAAAGATTTTATCAGTTTATAGAACAAAACACGTGTTTGGATAGTGTCTATGTGAGTCAGGTTTACAGAGTTTAAAGGATTGGATCTCGAAGAGTTTAGTACTTCCGGGAAGTCAAAGACTCGAAGCCGATCCTCATGGAGTCATGGAGCCGCCTTGCTTAAGGATGAAGACTCGGAGTTCAAGAGATTCAAGATACATCGATTGTAGACTTGAAGACTGTGAGAGATACTTCGTTGGAGTCAAAGAAACAACTCTCGATCTCACAACACCAAATTTTTGTTGAAGATTTGTCGAAATTATAAGCTACATCCAAGGGAGAGTTTGTTGTAACATATTCGTCATTGTTTGTAGTTTGTACTTAGTTTAGAAACGTGTCATGAAGCCTAACATGTATATAGATCGAGTTGTAAAGTTTCGATTCGTTTATAGCTGTTACGCAGGTGTGTTGCACATGCAAACAACATTTGCCCAACACCCACTCCGGGTGTTGGGGTTGCGTAATAAAGTTAGTGTTAGGTGAGGACAATAAGTACCCCAACTAACAACCATAAATTTAACCGTTCTAGTGAGAGAAACTGTTGTTGCGCCACCGTGAGTCCTTAGTTGCGTAACAGCATTTTTTAGGGATCTAAAGTCATGTAATCGTTTGTCTTTGATATTATTCGTATTGTAAACCTTTACAATAATTTCAGACATTCGGTTATTTGTGTTTTACACCATCATAAAGTCACTTGAAAGTCATTTCGTTACTTTATAGTGATAGAGTCCAAATCAAGGTCCGAAATAGTCGACCAACAAAAGCATTTGAAAGGCCTACGTATATGAAATTTAAATGGACCCTCGATTCATATTCATATTCAGATTTTCATTAAGAAGAAAAAGAAAAAGAAAATACAAAAGTTTCATCAACAAACACTTTGAAAATTAATTATAGTTGATGGCTTACGGAATTCTTCTTCACAAAAGCAGCACGGCAAACTTCCATAAGTTTCATTGTTTTACTGTATCTCGTAGATTTTAAAATACTCATGACGAACTGTAACATTTCATTTGAGAATTTTGTAGAACACCTTGTCCTTAACATGTTTCGTTCCACAATCTTAAACAAACAAACTTAAACGACAAAATACAAAATCTCATTACCCTAGATTTGAAATTAATTTCGTTGAAACAGGTATACGATTATGGATTCATAACTAGTAAAGGATACAAACAGAAGCTACTCAAAGTCCTGTTGTTTCTTATACATCAAATGGACGCTCGAAATAGTTGGATCACAGACTTATTGATATGTTATGTAAATGTTATTGTCATGAAACATAACCACAAAGAAAAGACTAGAAAACATCTCAAAAAGGAAAAATAACAGATACCAATTGGAAGCAAGTTTATGAGATAAATAAACTACAATAAGTTAATCCCAATAAAATGTAAAATACTAACAAGAATTAATCCAAAAAAATAAACGTGGCGTGAACTGATGTTATTTTCTTCACCAAATATTAGTTTAGTTCATCAAAAGAGGACGCTGCATAGACCAAGCATTTAATCTCTCAACATTGACGGTCTCGGTACCATTGTTAAACAAAAATAAATGTGCTTTGTCGTCCACTGCTAGTGTTGGATAAACCCTCGATGTAATGACAGTTTTTCCACCCTCCCCAAAACTTTCAACAACCGAGTGATCAATCAAGCTCCTTAGTGAAAGCTTCATTTGGGATAAATCGACATCCACAAAGCCAGCAAATGAGGGCTTGTATGCGTTCTCGTTTAAGGAGGATCTGTATACATTCAAAAACAAAATAAATGTTAAATTTCTATGGGAATAAAATTAAAAAAGAATCACTTTTTGGTAGAATTTGTATTTTAACAAGTTTTACCCAACCATCGAATTAGATTTCTGCCCATTGTTATTTGTTAGGTGGGAGAAAGAGAACTTACGTTGATGCGTCGGAACACATGAGAACTTTGTACATATTATCGAGAGTCTTGAAAACTCTAAAGGAAACAGGGGTGTATTCTTCGAGTTTGCTTGAAGCCAATGTTAAAATCCCAAAAGGCCCTAAACCACCTTGTTTGGTACCCTTGATACCACATATCTCCATGGCAAGATTTTCTGATGGTAATTTATACCAATCTAATTCAAACGTCTCGGCTTCTTCTAAGCTAGAAAATGTAAAGGTCAAGTCCACATCCGCCTGCATTAATTCAATTGTTACAAATGATTCGAAATGTATAATAATCATATGGTAGAAGATACAAACCTGAGCAGCAGTAATTCTTTTGATCTCAACAATATCACCCTTGTTGAGTTGCACATTTTTCATATGCACATTGTCATGTCTTAACATATCGAGTTCATGAATCGGCCATTGCAACAATTGTTTTCCACTTGGGTCCAACCATACCATACGTGGAATCAACTGCAAAGAATAATATCAACATACAAGTTTATAAAGCAATCATATCTATTTAATGCAACTGAGATAAACTTGTTAATAAACGTATTTCATATGATTACCTGAATTCCGGCCCATCCCTTTGCAACATCTTCAGCACTAGTGCTTGACTCATTAGCCCAACCCCAAAGAATCCTCCGGTTTTGAGCCGGGTCAAAAAATGTCTTTGAAGCATAAAAATTTCCATAATCGTATCTTAACCCGGCCCAACCATCAATAGAAGTGCTTTCGGGGTAATATTTGTCTTTGATCGAGTTATATCTACCAATCGTGTAATACTCAAACCTAGTCAAATCAAGACTGACCTTGAAAACATGTTTAATGCCTCCCGTTAATGCAGAGGTCTCTACTCCATCACGACCACGAGACGATACAGGGAAAAAGTCTGGGCATTCCCACATTCCAGTATTCGGTTTGTCATGAAGTGTGTGTTTGGCTTTAGTCCACTTAACAAAATCCTTACTTCGGTACAAGTAGGCAATACCACGGTTTCTGTGTTTGCTACCTACAATCATTTTCCAATGACCATTGTTGAACCATGCAGTGGTTGGGTCACGGAACGCGGACACGTTCTCGTTAGTGGGTTTCAATATTGGGTTGTCATCAGGTTTTATCCATTCTCTAAGAAGTGGATCAGAATAGTTTGCAGGAATAGCATAGTTTTGGACTTGGTAACCCGGTGCTGGTTTCGGATCGACTATTCCAGTATATAGAATGACTGGTTTGTCTCCAGGGAGGATTGTGGCCGAACCGGACCAACATCCATATTTATCGAAAGGTTTGGAAGGTACAATTGCTGGTTCTAATGGAGTCCAATTGATCATGTCTTTAGACACCGAATGAGCCCACACAATGTTTCCCCACACGGCACCGAGTGGGTTATATTGGTAGAACAAATGATAGTATCCCTTGTAATACATTGGAGCTGCAAAATAAAAACCATAAAAACAATTTTATTAACCGAAAAACATTTAAAAAATATATACTACGAAAAACATTGAATGTAAGAAAGTAAGAAACTCACCATTTGGATCTAAGTTGGTTTAATGTGTGTCCAGCCGCATCGTGCAAAGACAAGAACGAAATAACCATTAGTTATATAAAAAGAATAAGGGTTTTTCTAACTTGTGCCTAGGCACATGTTAACAATCATATATTAATATTAAAAGTATCATTAAAAGTATACTTTTAATGGTACTTTTAATATTAAAAAATGATTGTTAACATGTGACATACAACATAAGTTAGAAAAAAGTCTAATATTATTTGATTAAAATAGAATTTAGAAAAATAATGTTCTGAAAAATAAAAAATTAAAAAAAGTTTGGTAATATTTATTTGTCTGAAAGATGCCACAATCGTTATCCTACAACTTTCCACAAAGGTGTGGGAAGAAAAATCAATATCAAAAAAATCTGTTAGTTTCACATATTCAAACAATGACAGACATGTAATTGTCAATGGGACCATTTTGTTGAACTTTTAAGCATATATTATATGAATTTCGTCATAAATTAATTATGAATATAATATATGATTGACATTCACACAGCTTTAAATTTACTACTAATTAATAAATTAATTATAAATATAGTATATGATTGACATTCACAAAGCTGTAAATTTACTACTAATTAATAAGATGAAAGTATTTTATAATCTAGTTTATTTTTTTAGCCCAACACAATAACACGATAATATTGTGGACCCAAAAATGCTTACATCTGCATGAAATCTTATTTGCTCACTACTACGAATCATGCAAATATTTTTTGTTTTATTTAATATATCAATATTAATAGGAAAGAAAAAACATGAACGCACATCTGAAAAGCCAGGACAATTTGAACATATGACATGTTTGATTATATATAATTTAATCATAATAATAATCTTAATATGTATATATAAATATATTATACTAAGAATGTTGACTTTGACACTTGGCTTGAGAAGGTACCCAACTTGATGGGTATAATTAAATTAGGTAACTTTAGACTTATATAATATAGATTTCATTTTAATCTTTATATAAATCATTATTTGTATAGTTTAGAATGAAAGTCTATATAATGTTTTTAACCATTAATATTAAGGGGGTGTTTGTTTCGTCTTATATAAGTGATTTATGAGATTATTAAGTTGAGTTTATGGTTTATTTAAAATTATAAACTCAATATTTACATAAACTCATAACTCGTCTATATAAGCCGAAACAAACACCCCAGAATTTGCTATATAAAAGTCTAAAGCTGTTATGCCCATAAGTTTGGTATTTAAATGCTACTGAGATTCATGTGTTGACTTCAGATCCTGTTTCACAAGTTGAACACACGTATTTGTTTTTTAGTTTGGTTATTAAAAAGTAAGTCTTTGTTTGATAGTAGTTTAAAATATAAAAAACTTATATTTTTCCTTATTTTCCCAAACAAGAAAATAAACAAATTTATACGTATTATATTATTTTATATTTAGTCAAATATTTTGAATTTTTTTTTTATCATAAATATACGGTCTTAAATGATTGGCTGTTGAAACGTAACATTCTGAATAAGTTGTTATTCAAATATGGTTGCCTATTTTTACTCATTAATACATGTGATATGAAGAAACAGTTGACTGACTTTTTTTCTATTTCAATATATATCCTATAAATACTCTTTCAATAGCAAATAAAACGGATATAGCAAATAAAACGGATATATAGTTATAAAATAGAGATATATCCGCTTATATTATATTGATAGGGATAAAATTAATAATATATTAATATTGTAATTTTGATCATTAAATAATAAAAATATACAAAATAAACAAATATATCCTCTTATATTATGTTAACCATCATTAAGCTTTTTATCTGTTCATTGCAAACTAATCAAACAAAAAGATCCAATCACATGTAACATGAATCGGTACGTAGAAAATATACATATCCATTATGATTTATGATTCAGTAAGCAAACAAAGTATGAAGTAAAAGATATCGATGGAAAATCTTTTGTGATGGATTAATCACAATTTTTAGAACAATATTCAATTAGGGTTTTTGCATAATGAAGTAAAGAGATATACAAAAAAGACGTACCGTTGATCCAATTTTGTTTAGGTTGAAAATGGTAACCGGTTCTATGAACTTGATTAACCTTCGTTGTAGTCGAAGTTTGATAGTTCATATACACCTTGTGAAAAGCCATAACTCCTCCACCTCCATTGATATTACTCAATAATGGTAACAAACACACGACCAATGAAAATACCCAAAATAATTTATTCATCATTGAATCACAATATGAATAATGTGTGTGTTTTTCCGGGAAGAAAGTAATGAGGATGAAGAAAAATGGTTAGTTGAATAAGGTATTTATAGAGATAGGCTAAGGTTGATAAGGTTTAATAATTTGGATAATATTTTCTAATAATATTTCCGCCGGTTTTTATCAATAAAATCTTTTCTATTTTGTCAACTACGAGATTTATTACTTTTCTAAATAACTTACTATTTCACATTTATCCCAATAATTATGTGAATTCGATTTTAAAGTGTTTCAAATTATCTTATCAAAGCAGAAAATCTAAAATTTAAAAATAACCAAATCACATTTTATTTTTTATTGTAACCAAGTTAATGATTTTTTGCTCTATAAAAAAATGGTGATTTCTTAAGTGATATGTAAATAACTATATAGAAAATATTGAATTGGAATTGTGAGAAAAAGATTATTGATTGATAATCAAAAACAATTACAATGAGGAAATATTTATAGGCTAATACACATTTTATGGATAAAGAAGGAAACGTTTTATGGATAAACAAGGAAACCATAATTCTATCCTTAAATCACTCGAAAATAGAGATATGATGTGAAACTGATCTCTTGAAGATAGGGACATGATGTGAAACTGATCCCGTCCTTTTATTTAATCTTTTATTTTTAACATTCCCCCTCAAGTTTGAGTAGTGGGGTTCCCAATGATCAACTTGCCAAGACAATGAGCAAAAATCTTTCCGTTAACCGCCTTTGTAAGAATATCCGCGAGCTGGTCTTTAGATGAAACAAAAGAAAGTTCGATAATCACATCCTCAAGTTTTTCTTTGATAAAATGCCTATCAACTTCAACATGTTTTGTTCGATCGTGTTGAACCGGATTTTCTGAGATCTAGATAGCAGCTTTGTTGTCACACATAATCTTACTAGCTTCCATTGGGGGATATCCAATTTCTGACAATAATTTTCGTAGCCATAGAACTTCTGCTAGACCTCGTGCTATCCCTCGAAACTCAGCTTCAGCACTTGAGAGAGCGACTACCTTCTGCTTTTTACTTCTCCAGGTAACAAGATTTCCTCCCACTAGTGAAAAATACCCTGATGTAGACCTCCTATTATCTTTGTCGCCTGCCCAGTCAGCATCAGTGTAAGCATCTATTTTCATGTGCCCATGTGATTTGAACAAAACGCCATGTTCAGTGGTTCCTTTGAGGTACCTAATAATCCGTAAAGCTGCTTCCATGTGTTGAACTTTGTGGTTGATGCATGAACTGACTTATGACTCCCATTGCATATGCAATATCTGGTCGAGTATGAGCTAAGTAAATGAGTTTTCCCACCGTTCGCTGATATCTTTCTTTGTCTGTCTGTTCAGCTTCGTCTTCCAAAAATAATTTCTGGTTGGCAATCATAGGAGTATCATCAGGTTTGTAATCTAACATTCCAGTTTCTACTAGTAAATCGAGAATATACTTTTGCTGACAGATGAAAATCCCTGACTTGGATCTTAGTACTTCGATTCCAAGAAAATACTTGAGTCTGCCCAAATCTTTCATTTCGAATTCTTTAAACAAGTTGGTCTTCAATTTTGACATTTCCTCCGAATCATATCCTGTAACAATCATGTCATCAACATAAATTATTAAGCATGTTATGAGTTTACCTCTCCGTTTTAGAAATATAGTATGGTCGGAATTGCTTTGATTATAGCCATATTTCTTCATTACTGTGGTGAACCGACCAAACCAAGCTCGTGGGGATTGCTTTAAACCATATAATGATTTCTTTAGCCGACAAACTCTTCTGGACCCGGAACTATCATGGAATCCAGGTGGGTTTTCCATATAGATTTCTTCCTTTAACTCTCTATGTAGGAAATTATTCTTAACATCAAACTGGTGCAATGGTCAATCCTTGTTTGCTGCAACTAAGAAGAGAACTCTAATAGTATCCATTTTTGCTACTGGTGAGAAAGTCTCGCAGTAGTCTATTCCATACGTCTGAGTGTACCCCTTTGCAACTAACCGAGATTTATACCTTTCGATAGTCCCATCGGGTTTATACTTGATAGTAAACACCCAACGACATTTGACAGGTTTCTTTCCTGGTGGCAGTTCACATTCTTCCCAAGTTTCATTTCTTTTTAGAGCTTCCATTTCAGTACTCATTGCTTCCCTCCATTCCTTATACTTAAGAGCTTCTTCAATGTTGGTCGGTATTCTTTCAGAACAGATGACATTTGCAAAGGACTTGGCTTCCGGAGCTAAATTCCTTCTTGCGATATTCGCAACTGGATATTTTGAACCTCGTGAATTTTTTTCAGGTGAGTATCTGTTGGGTGGAATCCCCTAGTTGATCTAGGAGGAAGGTCATACCGAGCTGGTTCAGTAACACTAGGAATTTCCATTTCATCCTGTTGCTCATTGTTCGATCAAAAATTGTCAAACACAAGGATTAGGGTTTAGGTGATGTCAACCTTAGATCTCCTGTGATGATCACAGTGCAAACCCAACAAGTTCTTGACGAACCTAGGGTGATCAAGGTTGAGAATGAAGGCAAGAGTGTATGAACTCTGTGTTTAAGCTTCAGTAAGTGTGAGTTGAGATGAGATGAGATAAGATGGTCTCGACAATGATTTAGACCATCTATTTATATGGCCAGTCTCAAGTATATGGAACGTTGGTCCATTAATGATGATCATGAATACTTGAGCTGCCTTAATCATCAATCCCCGGTATATGTAACGCCTTACTATTATGACGACAATAAAGCAGTCATGAAGCGCCATTATGACGGGACGTCAGCCAATAAGACAGACGCTGACAACTTGACAGGCGCTGACAACTTGGACAGGCGTTCATAACTTGACAGACGTTGACAACTTGGACAGACGTTGACAACTTGTCACACGTTGACAGCTTGACAGGCGCTGACAGCTTGACAGCCGCTGAAAGCTTGACAGCCGCTGACAACTTGACAGCCGCTGACAACTTTGACAGGCGTTGACAACTTGACAGGCAGCGCTTCAAATGACAGGCGGTTTATGATAGCCTGACTATTTTTGGTGACGACCGTCAGGCAGTTTCAGCCTGACAGCTGACTACCGTTGTTAGTCATTGGGCTTGGTTCCTTACTAACCTTATCACTCATCATCACACATATCAAAATTATTTGAACTATCCGGAGATTGAAAACCACTTACCTCGGATATCAGTTGAGGAGGATCATTATTATTGGCAGTGGTACTGTCTTGAGGACTATCAATTCTATTAGGAACGGGTGTATGAGAAGGAGAATCACACACTGGCGGTGCCCAACTTATCCATCTTAATGCGTCATCGTCATTTTCCCCCTGACCATGAAGATGGGTGTGATAAAAAAACCCAGTTTCAAGAAAGTCACAGTTCATTGTTGTGAACATACTCGGGTTGTAACATCGATATTCGTGTTGATTTACACCATACCCCAAAAATACACATTTCTCTGCACATGGATCATGTTTTGAACGCTCTATTTTTGGTATATGGAAAAAAAAAACAGAAAATCCAAAAACTCGAGGTTCGAGGGTTAGGGTGGATGGCAGTTTAGGGAAATGTGACAATTTTTGGATAGGAGTTTTTAAGTTTAGAGCTCGTGTTGGAAGGAGATTAACAAGATATGTTGCAGTTACAAGAGCTTCTGGCCAAAACGTCTTTGGAACTTGGGATTCAATCATAAGAGCACGTGTAATTTCCAATAAAAACGATTTTTCCTTTCTGAAACCCCATTTTGTTCAGGCGTGTGAGCACACGAGGTTTGATGAATGATTCCCCGTGTTTGACAGAGATATTCATGGAATTGTTACAAAATCCCCCCCCCCCCCCCCCCCCCCCCCCCTCATTATCTGACCTGAGAATTTGGATTTCACTTTTGAATTGGGTTTTGACCATGTTACAAAAGGATGTGAATTTCGTAAAAACTTCATACTTATTTTTTAAAAGATAAGTCCACGTCATTCGAGTACAATCATCTATAAACAATAGGAAATAGCGGAAATTTTATCACCCTTCAATTTTAGAGGGCCCCCAAACATCAGAATGAATTAATAAAAAAAGGTGAATCAACTTTAGTATTATTCGGTTTAAACGTATGTCTATGACTATTAGCCAAAATACAAATTTCACAATGAAAAACTTTATTCTTAGGAAATAAATGCGGAAATAACTGACGTAAATAACCGGTGGACGGATGTCCCAATCTACGGTGCCATAACCATGCTTTCCTATCGTTTGAACCATGAGCAAGTATAACAGTGCCTTGTTGAGTAACTTCATCTACATAATATAGTCCTTGTCTCTCAGTACCACGCCCAATGATCTTCCCCGTCCTGATATCCTACAAAATGCAAAAGGTGGGGTGCATTAATACCACACAATTTAATTCCTTCGTAACGTGACTAAGGGATAATAACTTGTGAGATAATGATGGGACATAAATACATTTAGAAAGTCGTAATTCTTTTGATATTTCAATAGTTCCCCTCCTTTAACTGGGAGACTTTCCCCATTAGCCGTGTGAATTCGTGTTTTATCAACTCTCGAGTTTGACGTTAGATCGGTTATATCAAACGTCATTGTATCAGTGGCACCACAATCAAAAATCCATGAATTACACTTGGCGTTTTTTGTTGCAACATGAACTTTTCCAGATCGGGAAAAAACATTCTCCTTTTTTAAATCATAAGCGTTTAACATGTCGAGTAAATTTTTATTAAAACGTTTTGTATTTAAAAGGGAGTTATTAACTGGAGGGGTTGTTTTTGATAAATCATTAAAAGGAGGGTTTGGTTTAAAAATACCAAACCCTATACCTGTTTCGGATCACTGCTCCCATTCTTTCCTCCGCCGCTAATCTCGCCGCTGCCTGTGGTGGTGGTCTCCTGATTGCCCACGACGGCACCTCTTCCAATCTTGGAGGTTTTGTGGTTATCATTCCACCATTCTGGATATCCAATGATCTTAAAGCATTGTTCTTTGGTGTGTCTCGACATACCACCCTCTTCACACTTGAGCTTGCTTTTATCCACCTTTGATTGAGCCCGGAATGACGATTTTTCTGGTCGATGGTTCTTGGGAGACGAGCCCCGCTCCATCTCCGGTGGTATTGAGTCCGACCGCCACACCCATATCTGCCTCATGATTACCGTTAATAATAGATTGGTGGCATAAGCGGTTTCTAGGGATGGAAGCGGATCAGACGGGAGGATTTCCCGTTTAATGGGGTCAGACCTCCGGTCAAGTCCGTTTAGGAATTGGAACTATTTGGTTTCGGATCTAACTTTGTTATATGTTGCTATGTCGGCGGTACAGGTCATCGGGTTTGGATCCCTTCGATCAATTTCTCCCCAAATTCCCTGCATCCCTATCCAGAACTCTTCCAAAGGTAATTGATTTTGTTTAAATTCATTGGCTTTAACATGGAGATCGAAAGTTTGCAATTTATCTTTACCGCTGCTGTAAGTAACCGCCAGGGCTTCCCGTAATGACTTTGCTGTGGGAAATTCGGTAAGGTTACTTGCAATGCTCGGTTCTATGTTCTGAATTAACCACGAAAACACCACGAGATCGTTTTGTTCCCACTGATCATAGTTTTCATCAGTGATGGCAGGAGGATTTTGGGTAAGGTGGTTAAGGTATACTTTCGATTTCCCCCCTATGGATACTCGAATCATTCGAGCCCATAACGGGTAGTTATTGCTCGTCAGATTTAGGCTAATTTTGAGTTGGTCGGAAGGGTTTGGTTTTGGGTTTTGAAATTGTTTTTGAGGTCCATTACTAAGCAAGTTTGCTAGTTGGATGGCAAGATTATTATTGTCTGCCTCGGACATCTTGGTAGATGATGGGAACGGGTCTTGGATCAAGAACACCGTTCTGATACCATGTAGAAAATATTGAATTGGAATTGTAAGAAAAATATTATTGATTGATAATCAAAAACAATTACAATGAAGAAATATTTATAGGCTAATACACATTTTATGGATAAAAAAGGAAACGTTTTATGGATAAAAAAGGAAACCATAATTCTAGCCTTAAATCACTCGAAGCTAGAGATATGATGTGAAACTAATCTCTTGGAAATAGGGACATGATTTGAAACTGATCCCCTCCTTTTATTTAATCTTTTATTTTTAACAAAATAAACAATATATACTCTATCCCGTTTAGTGGTTACAACACCTTTTTATACAATCTTAATGTTTTGATATACATTGGCATGACGTAAAAGCTAAAAGGTATGCAAATACAAATTTTCAAAGTTACATACGGTGAGACCACTGGTAAGACATGAAGTTAATAAAATATTATTAGCTTACCATAAACTAGAATGAATCGAAAATCACCTTCGTCTCGTATGGACCATAGATGCATTTTTATTTTTGATTGAGATCTTTTTTGTTGATGAGGAGTTAGATTTTTTTACTTTTTTTGAGAATTTACGAGAGAAATTGATAGGGTGGATTTAAAAAAATGGATGTTGGGATGATACATATGTTATAAAAAAGGATGGTGGGTAAAATCACTAAAGAGTCCTCGTGTGCAAAACATGTGCATACACAAACAGGCCCAAGTTAAACACATGTTAAATCAAGGACGATTTATGCACGTTAAGTTTGCCACAGGGACGATCCTTGCACATACGAAATCATGAGGACGAAAGTTGCGATCTAAGCAAAAGTCAAGGACGAATTTTTCAATTAACTCTATAATTTACTTCGGGAAATTTCGTTACATGCATATCTCAAATTGCCAAAACCTTTTCATAACATTTTATCTTCTTTCTTTAATATGATTATCCTTAACAGAAAAACATGCATTAAGAAAAACTAATTTGTTTGCCCGAACGTTTAGAAAAGGCTTATTACTTGAAGTCGGTATCATCTTTACCTACCTATCCGAACATCATTAATCATTTTAACATGCAATTTTAAGTTAAGCTTTATGCATGTGTTAACTAACACTGACACCACGAATATTTACAATTGCTCCAAACGGAGATTGAACCCACAATCTCTAGGTTGATGGGCTACGACGATATACCGCTAGACCAAATGTCTGTTAATCACTTAATAGTGAACATTTTTGTTGTAAGATTTTGTAAAAATATATATATTATTTTGAAGTTTACAAAAATAATATATGATAATTACCGTTTAGACGTTTTACATGGATATATGTGAAATCATGCCTTTACAATAAGACCCTAAGGTGGTGTTTGATTTAAACTTAATTGACTTAATATGAATATGACCTAATGCGGTAAGTCACGAGGAGTCTGTTTGTTTATGACTTAATCTGAAAAGCTCGACTTAACTGACAAAGACATGGGGAGTGGTGTTTTCTCCATTAAGTCATAAATTTTCATATGTTTTTTTTATAAATTTTATTTATTTTTTATTATTTACTCTTTATTCAGCCTACAAAACAAACATCATTACTGCTTATTTCATTCAGACGTCGTTTATCAAAACAGACACTATATTCAAACGTGACTTAATGAATAAAATAAACAAACAAGCCCACACCCCTTAATTATCATGTCACCTCACATGTGCAAATTTTTATTATTTTAGGTGAGGAGTAATCGATAAATCATGCATTGATCGACATGTAAATAAACATTCAAGTAGACAGGGGCGGAAGTTGAAACGTATAACTTGAGTTGTTAAAATCATTTTTTTCTATTTTGGAGAAGCAACATGTTGAAAAATATAAGTTAAAGTAGTTATTTGCTAAAATTCTAAAAGCATAGTACAAGTTGAATTACCCCGACTCCATTTTGTTAGCTGCCATAAATGGAAATTAATCAAAGAGTAAATTACACCGTTGGTCCCTGTGTTTGTATCAGAATCACTAGTTTGGGGCTTTTTTTTAAAATAATTACACCATTAGTCCCCATTGTTGCAATTCCGTTACGTCGGAGGTCCATTTTTTTAACGTCCGTCAAATCTTAACGATTTCAACCCCATGTGCTACCCACGTGAGGGTATATATCAGTCTTTTAACGTCTCACTCACCCTTTTCACTTCTATTTACGCCACAGGTCCATTTCTCTTTTTAATATAAATGTTTTTTTTTTTCAGTGGACCCACCCTACCATACACACCCCTCCCTTTCTTTTTCTTTTCTTTTCTCTTTCTCTTTCTCTCTCTTCAAGAACACCATCACCATACATCTCTCTTTCTCTCTCTTCCACTTTCAAGAAAACCATCACCATTCAAAATCAACCACATTATTAAACCACCACCACCATTAAACCACCACCACCATCATTAATCTATGTCTCTCTCGGCTATATCTAAAATCCACCACCATTAATCTTCCTTCTCAACTTAAAACCCACCACCATAAAACCACCTCCACAACTATGTTCTTTTAAATCCACCAAGGCTCCCCACCACTGCCACCCCTTCGTTTCCAGCCACCACCACCCCGCTACCGCCTCACCACAACAACCCTCCTCAACCCACCACCCCGTCGTTGCGGTTGCCGCCCCATAAACCCTCTTCTATCTCCACAACAACAACCCAACTCCACTTCCACCATTGCAACCTCAATCTCGATTAGAAGTTTGGTTTGGATTTGTATGTTTGGTGTTTGTTTTTTAAGAAGTTTTTTATTTTTAGATAGATCTAGGATTTATATATTTATGGTGTTTATTATTGAAGATATAGGAAAAAAATAAACATATATATTAAAAAGAGAAATGGACCTGTGGCGTAAATAGAAGTGAAAAAGGTGGGTGAGACGTTAAAAGACTGATATACCCTCACGTGGGTAGCATGTGGGGTTGAAATCGTTAAGATTTGACGGACGTTAGAAAAATGGACCTTCGACGTAACGGAATTGCAACAATGGGGACTAATGGTGTAATTATTTTTTAAAAAGCCCCAAACTAGTGATTCTGATAAAAACACAGGGACCAACGATGTAATTTACTCTTAATCAAATAAACATATAAAAATACCGAGTTACACTTTCAAGTAAAACTTAAAATAAAAAAATAAATCAACTAAGGATCTGTAACGCATACTTGGGAAGTGGTCTAGTGTGTATGCTCTTTCAAGCTGTAGGTAAATAATTCGAATGAAAATTGGAATAATGGGGTACGAAATTGGGATCATTTTTGACCTTTTTGATATGAAAGTGCTATGGTGACACATTTGGTTGTTGCTAGTTTCGAAAATGCTTTTATCTAACTTCTTTCGGAAAGTGGAGAGTGGAAATTTACAATCGAAAGTACTACTCCATATAATGTAACTGATAAATTGACATTTCTAAGAACTTTTTTATAATTGCCAATAATATAAAATATATCGGTATAAATGTTTGAAAATATACATGTAACGTAACTATGAAATCTATACTATATATCAAAATTCAAATAAATTTGTTGTATGTATATAACTTTTAAATTAACTTTGTATTTTTATTTCAGCTTGATGACATTCATATAGGTTGTCACTTGATGTTATGTCATATGTTTAAAAGTGATTAATTGGTCGGGTTACATGCAAAATAGTATTATTTAAAAATTGAATAGATGATAGACATGTTTAACTTATATATCTAAAAATATACCTAAGGTTTTAGAAAGTTATAAGTGAAACATTGTAAATGAAGAGAGAGGAAAATGTGTATATCATTCACTATATTTGGTACAAGTTATTTATATAGAAAAAAGATAATTTAAGACCCATAATTTTCTTGAGACAAAAAGAAATCATTTTGGCCCTTAATTTCATTTTAATCTAATGGTTAAGATTAAAACCAAAACCCATTTTTCTTTTATTTTTTTAAATTAATTTATCTCACAAACCGTTGATCGTTAGACGAAACAAAATACACCGTTGCGATCGTCTCGTTTTTATCTTTAATTAGAGCAGTGGTGTTATATACTTTCGACGACTTTTTTTTTTTTTTTTTTATGGGTATTGAAATTATAACGATAATATCATATATGATATTTACACCATTACGTAAAATTGTATAAAAGAGAATTACTATAAAATGTATAAACTACCTAAATTTAGAAAAAAAATCGAATTTTAACTAGTTTTATTTTTTCTCGTTTTTTGACATAAAATGTGATATACTAAAATCACAAATGATACTGCTATATCATATGTGATATTACTGTAAATCATATATGATATGAATATAAATCATATGTGATATATATTAAAATCGCATATGATAATATTATATCATATGTGATATTACTGTAAATCATATATGATATGAATATAAATCATATGTGATATATACTAAAATCACATATGATAATACTATATCATATGTGATATCAGTGTAAATCATATGTGATATGAATATAAATCATATGTGATATATACTAAAATCACATATGATAATACTATATCATATGTGATATTAGTGTGAATCATATATGATATGAATATAAATCATATGTGATATATACTAAAATCATATATGATAATACAATATAATATGTGATATTACTGTAAATCATATATGATATAAATATAAATCATATATGATATTATGTATGTAAAAATTTTAAAACTTAAAAGACAATAACACACATGATTTTAACTCTAAATATGAATTTTAATACACAACAATGTTATACAACGTATAACCTATAGAGACCCAGAAAAAAGTTCGAATTTTGACGACTTTTATTTTTTCGTTTATGGCCAAATGTTTAAATTCATAAGACAATATCATATATGATTTGAACACTAAATACGAGTTTCGAAACATAGATTTGTTATATTACATACATTCAACTTAAATCAAAAAGAAAAACAAAAAAATAATATGTCAAACTACTGATATCACATATGATAAAACAGTGATTTGTAATATAAAATTTCAAAACTCGTAAAAAAACCCGAAAATAAATTTCGTCAAAAGTATATCGAGTGGGTGCTCTATAGAAAGAGGAGAAAATGCTCGTTTTAATGGTACAATTTATTCGTTTAATACATTTACCGTTTATGAGATAATTAATTTTTAAACAAAAAAAAAGTTATGATGGGTTTTTGAAATAAAGAGTTGTGATTGGTCCATTTGGTCTCAAATTTTTTAATAGTATTTCTTTATCTCAACCCTATTTATATATTACACGTATAATTAAGTATATCAATTAGACATCTTCATCATTTTTTTAAAAATTATAGTTTTATTTAAAGTTGAAGGCATTTATAGATAGTTATCCTTACATAACAACCAAAGTAACAAAGTATGTTATAAAGAGTGTTCCGAAATTCGTTTCTATATTTATAACAAAGACAATTTTATTGCTATAATTGATACTTGTTGATCTAAATATGTTTAGAATGATGGGGTTAAACAAGCATTACGACAGAGTCTCCTTTTAAATAAAAAACCAAATCCGAAAAACGTTCAAAATTTTCAATAAAGAAAAACACCAATTCTATTTTCATAACTATAAAATAAATAAGTACTATAAGATGGTAAACTATAATATTTGTTGGTGGTATTTCCAATAAGGGTATATAAATAAGATGGTACGTAATTGTATATCTTAGTGAATCGCATATCACTTTTCTAAAGAGATTGTTTGACCTTATATATTTGGATATCACAAATATTATTTTAAGAGTATATTCTATTTAGTTATGAAAATGGATCGGATAAAGACTATATTTATATCCATATCCATTTATTTTTTTTCATCCATATATAGATATTTAATTAATGAATTTTCATCCACTCCTCTCCACATTTATTAAATAAAGTGAGTAATAGATATCCATTGAATAGTAAAAAAAATATTTTATTTGTAAAAAATTAAAACTTTATTATATATATCAAAGCATAGCTAGCCTAAATATTTAAACTTAAGTAGTAACTTTTATAAAGAAATATTTAACTATTAATATTAATAATAGTGTATATGGACGACAATATTAGTTATAAATTCCTACATTAGTAAATAAAACTAAGTATTAATATGTATATTAATATACGTATAACTGTATAAGTATCCAGATAAAATATATAATATATATTTTTTATATCTTAAGGCTTACTAATATAGTATATACATGTTATAAAAATACCATATCATATAAAACTAGTAAAACTTGTTATATGTATTGGTATGATAAATTATTCAAATTTATAAAGATAAAAGCATATTGTGTAGTTTCAAATCTATTTTTAAAATAAGAAATGAAGAACATGATGTTTATGATAAATATTCTAGTAGTTATAAACAAAAACGTACCTAACATATATATAGGATGAAGGTTAGTCATAGTATATAAGTACAATGTATATATAAACATATTTAGTTTCGGACTAGTAGGTGAATCCATGAATAACAAATCGTCATCAATACCATGATGCATCCATTTATATCATCCATATATTCACCAATAGTAAATCAGATGGAATGGATATCAATTGAGAAGGATGAAAATTGTCATCCCTAATTCCATTATATAAAACACCCAAAGTAAGGAGGTATTATGAAAATAAATGACCCATATTCTTTCAATAATATTCGTTAGAACTGCCAAAGCATTTGTATGACTAAGTCATCAATAGTATGTATAAAAACTTCTAACTCCTCAAAACATTTACGGTCAAAAGAAATAACTTAGATTAAATACCAAGTCTAAAACCCATACTGGGTCTGCACAAGCAAAAGATTAATCCATACTCGCAGATGTCATATGCACCTTGCAGATGATGGTCTGCACTTGCAAAATTTAGTTCATACCTGTTAAAGTAAATTTTTGTAGGTTTGACCCTTCGTCCGATTTCAAACGAAGGAATGACAGTGTGTGTGTGAACTCGTGTGATATTAAATAGATTTACAAAGCATTCAATGATACAAAATGATTGGATATTGAATACAGAGAATGTTCTACTTGGCAGATTTTATGACTAGAAATAAAAGTATTCCCCAAGTTAACTTAAGTCATTAATTTCTTTGTATTGCCTTTATATAGCAGCCCTTCGGTTATTACCCGGAGGGTAACCCCTAAAGACTGGTCCGTCTCATCAGTCTTTTCGTACGTGTCAGTGACGTGGCCGTCTTTCCTCCACACCATTCTGTTGACTGTGACCGCTATTTAATGAGGAAGCGCGTGGGCGGCGCTTTGTCTCCCACGCTCTTCTTCATTAAATGCCACCATCCTTCTGTCTTGTCCGCAATTAATGTTGCACTCTCTTCGATGTTCTTGCTTCCGAGACCTTTCCCGTATGTCTTCGTCCATCCGCTCCTTCTATTCCGATGCCTTCAACATCATCGGTATATAGCCAGACGAAGGTGCAGGAAGTGAGTGGTACCCTATCCCAACATCTCCCCCCCTAGCCTAGGGAAGTGAGTACGAGAGTAGGGGCCTACTTCTGATCGAATCTTTCCTAGACTATGATTGTCTGACGTTGCTGCTCGCATTTAAGGGGTCATTATTACCTGTTAGTCATTAATGCCTCTGATTTGTCGGGAGGGAATGATTGATTGATTTGAGGAGGTATTAATTTTCCTATAAATACTCCTTAACCATTTTATTTTCATTACCTTTTCATTTCCTTTTTGCTCCTCCATCACATAATCCTTGTTCGCTAATTTTCTTGCGCTGTTTTCATCGATCATGGGGAAGACTGACATGTTAATCTCTCGCTGTACCCTCACATCCGATTCTGTCTCTGATTTTATTACTGAGTTTGGGTTGCGATCAGAATGGCTGGTTCGTAATCCCTCTGCCGACTCTAACGTTGCCAGTTGTCCCGAGGGTTCCATAGCGGTGTATACTCGCTTCTTCGACGCCTCCAATGTTCGAATTCCCTTTACTCGCTTCTTTCTTTCTGTTATTGAATACTATCAAATGTGTCCTATCCAGATGAATCCCATGGGGGTTCTGAGAATAACTAATTTCGAATTGTTATGTCACGCCCTGGGTTTTCCCGCCACTTTGAACCTTTGGAGAAGCTTTTTTAGGTTAATCCGTTCGGGAGACTGGTTTACCCTCGAACGACGGCCGAAGGTGGAGAATGAGGGGTGGGAGTGTTTTCTCCCCTTGCCCATTAGCGTGAAGCAGTGGAAGGACAAATTCGTTTGGTTGGATGCTTCGGTAGCGCCGATACCATTACACTGGAGACGCATCCTGTCGGGTGCGATATTTGACCCACCTCCTGTTCTGACCATGGAAGAAGTAGAACGTTGCCAACTAATTTCTCAAAACAAGATTGCCGTTCGGACTCATTGTGAGCCTGTGCTGGTACTTGGAGGTATAAGCCGTCACTGGCCTTTCGCGAACCTGAACCCTTCCATCCAACTGAATGGCGCTCGCAAGTTACTTCTTCCTTCTCTTCCCCCCCCTTTTTTTTTTTTTTTTTTTTACGTAGCCATCCTTCCGTTGGGTCTGATTTTTTGTTTTGTATATATGTTTTATAGCTATATCTTTGTTGGATTATTTAAAGCTTGATACCTGGGCCGGAGTCACATTTTCCAAGGTTTCTTTGGAGGAGAATGTCCCCAGTATTTTGGAGCAAGATGTTGGGGACTTTGTCTTTCCCTCCGTTGAGGTACGTTCCTTGATACCAGGTGTGCCCGCCTTGGTGACTGATTTCCCTCTTGCGTCCGTTTTGTCAGCGCCGTTACCAGGACAGGCGTCCGAAGGCCCTGGTACTCGAGTTAAACGGAGGAGACTTTCTCTTGCCAATGGTAGGTTCTCATCCTGCATCTTTCTTTCTATGCTCTCTCCTTATGTAGGCTTTGATGTCCTTTTGATGTATGGCAGATCCCACTTTCCATAGTGCCGGTCTTAAGATGAATATTCCTCCTGCCCTGCGGGCCACCAGTTCCCATCCTCTATCTCTTTCCTCCTCCGATGAGTCAGATATTGAAAAGCCTATCCCCTCTAGTGACCGAGGTAAGGATATTGATGAAGGGGATAGTACGCCCGGGAAACTTTTTACTGCCGGAGCTGGAGGTTCCTTTACCCCTTGCTTGTCGGGTGATAGGGAAGGTCCCTCTTCGTCCCGATATTTGCCTGATTGGGGGGTAAAGTGTGATAGTGAGATGGATGATCCCTATGTTTGTCAAGACATGTTGAACTACTTCGCCACTCCTGCCGAATCTATTCGTTGGAGGAAGTTTTCTGATGAGATCCTGGTTGATAATTTCAACGTGTTACTAGCCCAGCTGGCAGTAGCAGCTACTGAAACTCGTGGTCGCTTTGTGGCCTCTCAGAATAATGTTGTGCAATTAGAGAGTTCTCTTACCCAGAAGAAAGGTCATCTGTCGACCCTCAAAGCTAAAGTTAAGAACTTGGAGAAGGAGAACGTGAAGCTCCGGAGACGTACCAAGGTCCAATTCCACAGGGTGGTACATGGTTTAAAAAAGCAGGCCGAGTCTCTACGCCGGATTAGGGATTTAGAGGATCTTGTTCGTGACTTACAGGAGGTAAATAGTGAATTTGTGAGAGGGCAGCCTCTTGTGGATTCGGGGATGAAGCTAGTTTCCGTTACTGAGTGGGAAAGTTTGGTTGAAAAGGGTGAAGCTGTTAGAAGTTAATGATAAGAAGACTTCGGAGGGTGTGGCGATGGGTTGGTGAGAATCAAAGATTTCTGGTTGGTGACGCCTCGGAAGGGTCAGTCACATTTGAGGGTGAAAATCGAAGGCTTCTGGTTGAGAACGCCATGTTAAAGGAAAAGGCTACGTGGCTAGTTAAGGATGGTATTAAGTTTTTTGTGGAGAAACTTCACCAGAGCCATGAATTCAGCGCGCCTTATGGGGAGCTTGCCACTTTGTTTACTGGAACCGGATACACTCATGGAGTACGCAATGGCTTCCGTCAGGCACGTTTGAACCTTCCTCTTCAAGCCACTCCAACTTTGACCCTGATTCTGAAGCTAAGCTGGACAAGCCCTTGAGCGCATGCGTCACCCTTCCTTCCCTTACTTTACTTAGCCAGAATCATGAGCTATCGGTGGAAGATTTGAAGAAGCTAGAACCTGCTGCTCCGGTAGTCGAGTGATTTTCTTTTAAGCTTGGTATTATATGTAGTTTTCTCTTTATAATCTGTTGTGACTTTTGGACACTTATTTCCGTCGCTTTGTGTACTGTGTTTTTTAGTGTATCAGCGCCAAGGTGCGCGTTTTTCCCCATGTTTCTGTTAGCTACTTCCCCCTTTTTTTTTTTTTTTTTTTTCGTCATATACGTATATATGGTTGTTAAGCTGGGAAGCGTCCTTCCCAGAAGAGTGCTTAGACTCTTTTTTTTTTTTTCTTCACTAGGATATGCATTCAGACTAGTGGATGTGAAAATTTCCGTCTCTATTCGAGAGCCGGTATATGCTTTATATAATATGAAAGGTTACAATCATCACCTCATAATAAAGGAAATTACCTTTTTACAATTTTAGACACAACATTTTCTTAATAGGTCACCTTGTCGTATCCGGGGCCCATCGATGCAGAGGGACTGTAAGTTGTCCTTTGGTGTCTGGGATGATATTCTGGCATTTTAGCCTTCTGGCCGTTTGTAGGTGCGGAAAAGAGTATTGGTACCTCGCGACGAAATCCGCCGGTATCTGTCCTTCATAGGCTGTCTGGGGGCCTGTATTCAATTGAGTAGGGTCCCCAACTCCTTGGCCCATCTTGCCAATCTTCCTGATCTTGCTGGCGTTGCGAGCATATCTTTAATGGGCAATTCGGTCATGACCACTATTGGGTATGTTTTGGAAATATCGGGAGGCACGCTCAGGACGTGTGCACGAGGCCAATGCTAGTTTTTCTTTGGGCGGATAGTGGATCTCTGCTGCTCTTAAAGCGTGCTTAACGAAATATACGGGCCTCTGTCTTCCCCTTCTTCTGTTGTCAGAACTGCACTTATTGTGTTGTTGGAAACTGTCAGATACACGAAAATTCCTTCCCTTCATTCGGGGCTTGCTAAGACCGTAGCTGGGGTTAAAGATCGTTTTAGCTCTTGGAAGGCATCTTCCGCCTCGGTCGTCCAGACAAAATCCGCCATACCGATTCTTTTCTTCAATGTTTCGAAAAATGGGAGTGAGCGTTCGGCCGACTGGAGAGGTATCGGCTTAAACCTGCCAATCTTCCGTTTAGGCTCTGCACCTCCTCGCTGTCTCTGGAGATTTCATCTCTGTGATCACTTTTATCTTGTCGGGGCAAGCCTTGATTCCCCTTTCGGTTATCAGGTGCCCTAAAAACCTCCCTTCTATTACGCCAAATGCGCATTCTTTCGGATCTAGCTTCATGTTAATGCTCCTCAATTTTCGAAAAGTTTCGTCGATGTCATAGATCATATCTTCTTCTCTATGACTCTTGATGATAAGATTATCCACATAGGCTTCCAGGTTTCTACTGATTTGATTTCGAAAGCTCTATCAATCAATCTTTGGTAGGCAGTTCGGCATTTTTCAACCCGAAAGGCTCCTGTAGCAGAACACGCCGAAGTCTGTGTGGAATGCGGTTTTTTCCTCATCTTCCAATGCCATTTGTATCTGGTGGCAACCCTTATAGGTATCTAAGAAGCACTTGTATC
The DNA here is from genome assembly GCA_910822075.1 of Senecio squalidus. Taxonomy (NCBI): domain Eukaryota; kingdom Viridiplantae; phylum Streptophyta; class Magnoliopsida; order Asterales; family Asteraceae; genus Senecio; species Senecio squalidus. Next base: position 16,291,585 of record CAJVGC010000591.1, read on the forward strand.
TGTAGCCTATCAAGGAATCAATCTTCAATCTACCTCGGGTAGCGGATAGTTATCTTTCGGAGGCTCTGTTGATGCTTTTAAAGTCTATGCACATTCCCCAGGGTAATCCTATTTTCGGCAAACATTGGGTTAGCGACCCAAGTCGGATTCTCGTTTCGAAGGATCCTGCCTCCCTTAGCTTACTCCTCTTCTCTGATGATCTGACTACGCTCTGGGGTCGTTCCTTTTTTCTTCTGTCTGATCGGCTCTACGTGGGGTAGGTTTTCAACCGATATTCGCTATACCCTCGGTATTCCGTTCAGTGGAGGGTGTCCATGCGAACACATCCATGTTGCTAAGCAACGTGAATAATTTTTCTTTGCAAGGTCGCGATAAGTGCGACCTATGGTGACGCTGCTCTGGGAATCGGGGTTGATGATGAGTTTTTCTTCTAGACAACGGCCGTCTCTTGTGAGTTATCTGCTTTTTTCGTCAAGATATCCCCTTCTCCCTTTGTTCTTGGTACACACTGTAGCAAACCATGAGGGTGGGGAATTCATCAATCCATGGTAGGGCGATGGTACCGCTCCAACTGGTATAACCCTGGCCTTCCCAAGATGATATCGAACGGGGCAGGTGTTTGAACCACTGCGAAGCTCATCCATTCGTTCATGCATGGGTATTCCCCGAGTGTCAGGGAGGGTTATTTCTCCAGCGGCCACATCATTTGTTATCAAAATCCTTGGAGTGCCGTACGGTCTTTATGCGTGCTTGAACGGACCTTCGAAACCGCGGAAGAAATGCGTAAATGACTTCAGTGGAGCTTCCAGTGTTACATACACCTTTGGAACGATGGTGTTCTATCCGTCCTCACTATGATGGGGTCTAAGGTAGACAAATTCGCTCCTGGGGGGAAAAGCTATCTCTTGATTCATCACGTTGGGTAGACTCCTTTTTTAGGGATGTGGGTCCCTTCTTATCATGTTGATGGTTCGGTTTCTGGTCCCTGAGAGCCCTCGTTTCGCTACGGTGGTTTTGTTTTGTGTCACTCCCTTTTTATATCCTTGATCAGATGTGCGAGTTTCCAGATTTGACCGTCCACGATTTTTCTTTAAGTGATAACAGTCATTAGTATTATGCCCATGGTCTAGATGGAACTCGCAAAATTTATCCGATGTTTCTCTCGGGTTCTCTATCATCGGATGAGGAGGCGGGGAAGTTTTTCCCTACTTTTGTTGAGAGGATCTCACAGGGGTCTTTGTGAGTGCTGTATTATACCTCCTTTCGTCGGTATCAGTGGACACGTTGGGTGTATAGGGATTAGGATATGGACTCGGTTACGCTGCTCTGGCTGTTTCCCTTCATTTCGTTGGGGTCCCGGTCCATCCGTCCGAGTATGGTTTCCAGATTTTCCACTTCGGTTTCCCTGTTAGTCTTATTTAGAATAGTCTCCCTGCTAAGGTTAGCCGCTTCTTTCCCCTAATGAAATCTCCTTACTCGCGTCATCATCTCTACGGTGTCCGGAATTTATTATTCAAAGCCTCTATGAGTGAGTTTTTTTATAGCATGCATGAAGGGAGACTCGATATCTTCGTAGCCCCTTTGATCTCTAAGCTTTCCTTATTAAAGCGTTCTATGAAGGTTTGAGGCTCTCGTGTCTTCTGTTTAATGTTGTGCATCTCCACCGCCCTTCTTTCGCATCTGCGTAGTTGCATGAAGTTGCTTTTAAACTTGTGTTGCAGGTCTTTCAAAACTGTCCACGGATTCTGTGGGGAGGCTGTCGTACCAGAGTCGGGCCGATCCTAAAAGAGTTTGAACGAACATGTGGCACCACACCGGCATTGACCACTGTTCCACTTCTGCGGCCCCGGAGAAAATACTAAGATGATCATCGGGATCCTGCGACCCATCATATGTCTTAACGTTCGTCGGCATCTTTATCCTGGGGGGAAACTTGAAGTTTGCTATACGCTTGGTGAACTTAGTGTCCTTCGACCTCTGGTAGGGTTTGGATAAGTCATCCATTTCAGGAGCGGTGGGCGGTGGGTCTGGGACGTTTGCCACATAAAAGGTGGGTCTCCCGCATGGGACGTTGGCCCATATAGTTGTTGGCTGAACGGTGGGGGTTGCACAGGTTGATACTGATGAGGTTGCACCGTCTGATACTGTGGGGGTTGCACTGGCTGATATTGAGGAGGTTGCACAGGCTGATACTGCGGAAGTTGTGTCTGCGGGTGTGGCATACCGAAGTTAAACATTCCGGTCTCGGGCCGGTGAGCCCCATTCATGTGTTGGGCGTTAAGGAGGCTAGCAAACGCTCCCTCCTGCCTGATATTGGGTGCTATGGTCGATGGTTCCCTATCAAACGTCCTCCTGGACCTCAGTATCGATCCTGATTCGAGTGGGTGTCTGGGATGGAGTTCTCTCTGCTCCATTTCCTCAGCATCTCCGTAGGAGAGTTCAACGGGGTTTCCTCTCCTTCGCTCTTTCTGAGCATGCTTGCTCATCATGGCTTTTAGGCTGTCGAAGTTTTTACTCACGAACTCCGGTGTGATTGGGCTTGCTTGCTCGTTTGCTCCTGGGGTGAAGGTCGGGAGTGGCCCTGTGTTTTCAGCAGATTCTGGGTAACAGATTGGGCTATTCCTTCCTCAGGCTGATCTTGAGGCGTTTTCTCCATGTTTTTCCAGAATCTGTCGCTGATTAACAACAAGGTCCCACGGATGGCGCCAATGTTAAAGTAAATTTTTGTAGGTTTGACCCTTCGTCCGGTTTCAAACGAAGGAATGACAGTGTGTGTGTGAATCGTGTGATATTAAATAGATTTACAAAGCATTCAATGATACAAAATGATTGGATATTGAATACAGAGAATGTTCTACTTGGCAGATTTATGACTAGAAATAAATGTATTCCCCAAGTTAACTTAAGTCATTAATTTCTTTGTATTGCCTTTATATAGCAGCCCTTCGGTTATTACCCGGAGGGTAACCCTAAAGACTGGTCCGTCTCATCAGTCTTTTCGTACGTGTCAGTGACGTGGCCGTCTTTCCTCCACACCATTTGTTGACTGTGACCGCTATTTAATGAGGAAGCGCGTGGGCGGCGTTTTGTCTCCCACGCTCTTCTTCATTAAATGCCACCATCCTTCTGTCTTGTCCGCAATTAATGTTGCACTCTTCGATGTTCTTGCTTCCGAGACCTTTCCGTATGTCTTCGTCCATCCGCTCCTTCTACTTCCGATGCCTTCAACATCATCGGTATATAGCCAGACGAAGGTGCAGGAAGTGAGTGGTACCC